>JANIJG010004861.1:0-21730 GCA_024611175.1 Megaceryle torquata | reverse complement strand
TAGAAAGATCTCAAAAAAAACTTTTTCCAAAAACCCCCCCTTTCTTTCCCCCCCCCCCCCCCCCAAACCATCACAAAGATCTAGCTTTGGCTCTTCACCTGAAAAACTTCAGTTAACGTGCTCTGATTCCCAGCAAATGAGAAGTGATGCAGTTTAAGCATTCAAGTCTATAGCTCACTGTTCTCCATTTCTCCCCTCCACACCAGCATCAAACACATAACATTAGTTCTAACCTCAGCATTTTGTCCTACTCATATTTAGTACCTTCTTTATGGAATAAAAGACAAACCAGCCACCTTTTAAAATTAGGTTCAAATAGGTGACCTAGATCAAGTACACGAATGGGTTTACATCTTTATTTATGAACCTTTAGAAACTGGTACTTGTTTGATCATATTTGATAAAACTCATCTCACTTTGTGTTACAAAATGCTATGCACCTATCAAGTCTCAGCTAGTTTTCCCCGTTCCCTCCAGTCACTGCAGACAGCAGCTCACCCCACCCACAATTCACATACCCTCAAGATTGGTGGTGGTTCTGGGGACTGGGGTGAATAGAGTAAGGCACGATTCATCACTTAGACATTATGCCCTGTTTCAAACTGTTAAGCACACAGTCAGAGCTCACCCAAGTAGCTTAAGGATTTAGAAGGACATGAGCTCTTCATTTTATTTCCATGACATTGGCTTGGAGCCTGAATATTGCAGAGCATGGAAGGGACACATCCTTGTGAGGCAGGGAGGCAGAGGCTGCTTGTCAAGGGAGGTCTGTTTAATTTGCTGAGATTCTTTTGCAGACAGCTCAGACAATTTCAAATGAGCATTCAAAGTTCTAACTCGGAGTGAACCAGGTCATTAAACTGTGGCTCCCACTGTGCTCACATTTAAGCATGTGTATGACTTCACTCACATGAGTAACCTTCTTGACCTCTCTCTAGGATCAGGCATCAGAACTGTATTAAGGTTTGCCTGTCGCAGATGAGGGAATAAGCAGAAATAGTCTAGCTATGAGCTAAACATATATTGCAAAACTTTCAATAAAAACTCCAACTTTTATATTGAAAATTAATAGAATTCAGTTTTGTCAAGATTTTTTCTGGGTTAGCATCAGATCTGAGAGAAGCTTGAAATCCTTCCAAGTGAGAATACTTTTTTGACAGCCCATTAATTTAGCCCCGCTCTCTCTGTTATTTTGCTTGCCTTTCTGATCACTTCTAAATCACTGTGAAAACAACATTTCAGAGTTATGTGGGAAGGTTTTCAGGGGCATCATACTAAAAGCAAGATTATAAAAAGGGGTGAGAGGAGGAGTTGCCATCTGACGTTGCAGGGTTTACAGTCAAGGTAAATTCACTTATCAATTCCCATCCTATCATCTTTCATTAGTCAGTTCAGTGCAGAGTCTGAACACCTCATGGGCTACTTGTCACAGGGACCAAAAGAGAGATGAGAAATGATGTAAAACTATTTCCCTTGACAGCACCAACACAGATGGAGACTTCATTCTGACCATATTGTCTGCTTTAGTGCCATCCCTAAAGCCATTAACTATCATAATGATGGGGCTCAAGTTATTTATTCCTTCACAATTTCCTGATGTTTTTTGCAGCATTACATCAGCGTGCTGAGACCTACGACAAGCCTTTGTGTTTGTCCTTGAAGGTGGCTGCCACATGCAAAATGCTCAGTCTAAGGTATTCACTTATCAGCAGAAGTACAAATGGGAGTTTAAACACCAATTCTGTACCGTAACTGATCTAATACAAAATAGAAACATGTTACACTCATTTACTGCATATCTCTGCTTTCTTCTAGCAGGGCTTAAGGATTTTTTTTTTCTTTAAGCTTTCTGGAATTTTACTGATGATAAAACCAGCAGATAACAGTTGCTATTACTGATAGGTTATAATCTGTTTCACTTCAAATGCTCTTGTGAAAATTATCATGCTTCCTGACTTACAGGAAAAATGAAACGCTCTTCTCCAAATTACAATTTAATAAAAAGTTAAATTTATAGTAACGCAGGCTGAAAAAAAATAAGAGATATCCATGTTTTTCCCCTGCATTCCTATTCAGACAATATAGAGCTCTCTAATCACAGAACTGCAACAAGCAGCTCCCCGATTCAAGATCTGAAAAAGAAATACATTTAAAGACAGAGATTACAAGAAATTAAGGAACAAGGGAACGAGTGATGTAGGGACAGACCACAACTATCTAACATCAGAATCACAGAATACCAGGTTGAAAGGGACCTCCAGGATCATTTGGTCCAACATTTCTTAGCTAAAGCTGAGCCTGGACAATATGGCCCAGCACCCTGTCCAGCCAAATCTTAGAAGTGTCCAGTGCTGGGGAATCTATCATTTCCCCAGGCAGATTATTCCAATGACTGATTGTTCTCCTTGTGAAAAATGTTCTTCTCCCGTTCAATCAGAAGCTCCCCAGGTGTAATGTGCACCCATGGCCCCTCTTGTTTTCCATGGGACTCCTTGTAAAAAGGGAGGCTCTGCCTTCTATGTAGCCACCCTTAAATTAAAGGAACACAGTGATAAGGTGTCTCCTAAGCCTTCTTTTCTCAAAGCTGAGCAAACCAAGTTCTCTCAGCCTTTGCTCATATGGCAAGCTTCCCAGTCCTTTGACTGCATTTGGGTGGAAGTTTGGGTGGAGTTGCTAACAAAAGAGTTTATCATCTTGGAAAGGATAAAAGGACTGAACGAGTTTGGCAGAAATGCTATTGCTGACATCAGATTCTTAACCACTGGACATTTTCTGAAAGAGGAGCTAGAAGAGGCCTGGCACAGATTGCTGACCCTCTGCATGGCAGGGGACACGGATATCCCTGGCTGGGACCTCGTGCTAGGGTAGCACAACAACCTCCACTTTTTCCTCAGATTTGACTCCAGACACACCTACCAGGCTAAGCTAACAACAGCTATATGAACATTTAGCAGACATAGCTGAAAGTCACTGCAATAATTTACAAAGTGGCAAGTGATGTTCAAAATAGCACAAAAAAATTAAAAAATAACTTAATAAGGCACTCTAAATAGCTCATTTATGAGAACAACATTATTTATCTGCTCTGTGCCAAGAAGTTTCTCACTCCAGCAGGTACCCTGACAACAGAGAAGCAGAAAAAGCAAGATAGAATTACTACAGCGATGGCCTTTTGTATTCCTAACACTTTTATCCCAGGTGTAGTTATGCCAGTTTCTACATGCCAGGCCAAGTTCAGCCCTTGGATGTCACTCTCACAACCGCCATCATTTCTAATGGTGCTGCACACACACCTGCCTCGCCAGACTTTGCCCTTTACATCCGTGAAGGCATTTTATTAGGTGCTTACATCCACGGAGCAAATTATGAATGAGAAGCATCCTAACGAGTTGTGAAATCCACCCCACCGTTTGTCTGATTTCATTTACGTAGAAACTTGCTTAAATTACCAGTCCCTCCAGTCAGACTACGTGTGATCCGTGGAGATGGCCTTTCTGCTGTGCTGGACCTCCCCCCGAGAGCTGGCACTCACCCCTGTGCTGTTGAGTGCTGCCTGGCAATACAGGGCAGCAGCCCCCTTCCCCTCTAATTGTAGGGCCACCTTTGATGCTCAGAGCTACTGTTCTGCAAGAATTAATAGGGAGAGGTTTGGTCCCTGTAATCACAGTGATGTTTATAATTTGCTGCAAAGTAATTCCGCTAATAGGATCTTAACTAGAACAAGCTCTGCGGTGAATGCATAGCATGCATGTGAGCATGTGCTGGACTAACAGTCGCTTGCAGGTGATAAAACCTGTTGCCAGCATGAGCATCATCTAATTTAACAGGATAATGTGCCAAAGTTGTTTGATTCCTATTATTAAAAAAAATTGAAACATTAACACACCTTGTCAAAAGGCCTCATTCAGTCAGGTAATTATTTGTTTAAGCCTCAGGTTGCAGAGATAGTGTGGAATAGCTGGACAAATTTGTGACAGGCCAACTAACTGTGTGTGCGCATCCTTACACGTGCCCATAGAGGCAGGACTGGGTACAGGGCTCCTCTCTCCCTACTCTGCAAAGAGGGCCTCGGGTAGGGACAATGCAGGAATTTAAAATATTATCTTAAAATAATTAAGTCCCCCAATAAAAAAAAATAGTTTGTGTTCCTACTTCCTTTAAAAGGAAAAAAAATATATTCTTTTGGGATAACTGAAGGCAAGAGGCTGATGTTCTTATTTCCACATTTTTTTAAAACCTATTAACAGTTAGTGAAGTTTGATCAATAAACATAGCTCACATACCTCCCAAATGAAGACTGCAACCCTCTCTTTGTTTACCTTTATTCACAGTTTTATCCTTTTGAAGTCTGAAATATAACATCATTTTAGAGCTGGAAATGCAGCTGAAAGAAGGCTTCCACTAGGAAGTTGGGAGCACTTCACTTGTCCTCCAAGGGCCACAAATGCCAACATTAAACACGTAAAAATGAGATGCATGAGGTGCTTCAAGTCTGCTTCGTGCAAATAATAATTTGATAACCACTAAAACGCATGGTAAATACATTTGGAAATACGTATTTCTTTAATAGGAAGGTTCAGTAGATTAAAACTCTGGTACTTTATGGAGGGGCAGTGCCTTTCATACACCCTGTGGAACATCTTTGTCAATCAGATTCTAGCTCCTCTGTGGTGTTTTCCATATGCTCTCACCTGATCCTGGAAGAGTACAGGGCAGTCCCTTTGGAAAGCAGTGAACTAGAGAGATCGTGTCTTCCCAGCGTACACAGCGCACCTAACGAGACGTGCCCCGTGCTGGTTAGCCCCCCTCAGTGTGTACCTTGAAACCCAGCCACCAGCCCCCTGGCAATGATACACATCATTTGCACAGTTGCAGAAGTTGCCACATTTTAGTCTTTTCTCTTTTATGGGAGCAGATTGAAAGACAGGCAGGCCTGTCAGAGAACAGTTGCTTTTGATTTCTTGTCACACAAAGTCCTCCAGTGCAGAAGTCTGTCACTGACAGGAACACTGAACGTGTTTAATGTCTGGACTCTTTTTTTTTTTTCCTCAGTTCTTCGAATATAAAACAAAATAGAATTTCTTTCCTGATAAGAAGAAATGTGAGATAGTAGCACAGAGGCTCTGGAAGGCTCATACATTTTCTGTCACTAGTTTCAGCCCTCAGCAGTGAGGTATGGAATAGGTTTTTATAAAGATGAGAATGTAAGTGGGTGTACACCTGTATGGCCAAGCTTATTATTGACAGCTTTCATTTCTGCTCCGCTGGTGCATAAAAACACGTGGCGTCAAAACACCAGTCCAATTTAGCTGACAGGCAACAGCTATATGCCTTTTCAAAGTAGAGATTTAGAAAAGTAAATGAAAAGCTCCTACCTACTCAACCACTGTTCAATTAAATGACTGCTTTCACTGCAAATTTTCCTTCAAAATTCCTGTCATTCAGGATTTCTATGCATTTTTACAGCTCTGTATGTGTTCATATCCTGGTGCTATGTGAAAAAGCACCTTTCCACTTCACTGCCAGAAAGAAAACCAGATTTCCAAATGCAGACAGTGAACTCTGAGCCACAGCAGTCTCTCTTGGTGCCCAAGACCACCTCTATGCTTGCCTTTTCCCTTCCCTTCTGAGCTGTTCCTACTGCTGCTGAAGCCATCCTTTCAGGACGATGCAGTAGGCATCAGTGAGGCTTCCCTGTATTTTCCTCACACCACCCCTGCAGGAGTTACAAACCGCAGTTTTCCCCCAGATGCAATCCTGGGTAATGTGCTCTACACAAACCTGCTTTGGTGGGGGGGGGTCAGACTAGATATCTCCAACTCCAACGATTCTGGGATTCTGTTATCCTCTCCTCAGCCACTAGTTCAAATTCCACGCGGGTGTGAGATTTCAGTTAAATCTCTTATTTAAAAATCCCATTTAGGTCAACAACAACAAAACCATCCCCATCTCCTAGCTACAACCTGTCCAAGAAAAGTGAGCTTGACCATTTTGTTTCCCTGTGTATCAGTAAGACCTTTTGAGCAATACCAATAATGCTACTCTAAGCTCAGAAGGAAAAAAACAGGTAGGAAAGGTGCTGTTCTGACAGAGGTGGTGCCTTTTCCTGGTAGGCTCTAAGGGCAACACAGAGAAGATGCATCACATGCCCGTTTGGGGAATTAAATTCAGGAACACTGTTCCCAAGGCAGGCTGGCAGGTGTCTACATACAGACACAAAACCAGAAGCCTGTCCTGACCCATTCACCTCATAAGGTGAAAGGGGATATCATTTTACATTCTTATTTTTCAAGTCACAGAGAAAGAATGCTTGTTACTGGCCTTGTCTTTTGGGAAAAAAAAAAGTTATACAAGGAGCAATTCTGGATGCAACAGAAAGAAATGTGGCAAAGCTTTCCATTTCCATACAGAGCCTTGGGAGATTTGCCCTTCAGTTTCCAAACAGAAGCGTAAGTGGTGTTTTTACACTTTCTTTCCATTATTGTCCTTGCCTCACTGATGTGAATAGTGCCACTAAATTAAGTGTCCTCAACGCAACACAAGGGAATTGCAAAATATAACTGTTGAAATATGTTGCTATTCACTTGTGTTTACATATTATTTTTTTTAAAGAAAGATTTGTGTCTTTGTGTCTTAAAAAAAGAAAAAGAAAGAGAGAAGGATGATTCCCAGTGGAGTTTTGAAGCATGCCTAATAAGCTGATTTACTAGCTAACAACTTTGAAAAAAATTGTCATTTAAATGCTCTAAAATACTTTCTGCTCTCAAAGTCTATCAGTATCTGGGGACTCTTTATCATGTTTCTGCCTCCAGATGTAGCTCATCCCAGTTGTTGAAAATGAGAATGGCTAGATGTGAATAAATCAGTGTTTCCACTTGCATGCTGACATAACTGGACTGATTGCAATAACACACACACCCCCAGCTTATTTTATTTGGGGCTTTGTGGGGTGTTAGTTTTGGGTGTTTTGTTATTTTTTTTTTAAGACGACCTATGGGGCTTCATATCCTCCGTAAGTAAAAGTGGAAAATGCTAAATGCTGCCAGGTTTCACACAGCATATGTGACTAACAAACTCTTCCTGTTGTTTGACACTTGAATCTTTTCATGCCAACTCTGCTTCCCTGCATACACACAGAGGCACCACCTGCATGGCTGCACATATGCACCCACACAATCATGGAGGGGTAGAGTGGACAGTCACGTTTGCTTTGAAGACAGCTTCCCATCAGGTTAGCATATGGTGATAGCACGCTGAGTGACAACTGGATGATTGCTTTCTGGGACAAACTCAAGCTTGAAGCCTTGAGAATAGCAAAGTAAGAGGTTTTTAGGGAGGCAATGCCCCTGTCTTTGGGAAGACAGCTGCCCAATGCAAGAGCATCTCCCAGAAGACTGGAATTGGCAATAGTTGGTGGGCTAGTCTTGACTGAAGAGAAGAGCACACTGCAGAACAGATGACTGAACGGGAAAGAAGGAGAGGGAAAAATAGGAGAGGAGAATAATAATTCATGTTTCTCTCCTCTACAGAATATGCAAGCAAATCACTGTGGTTCTCCCTCAGCCTTTTCAACCCTCAATCCTTCTGATGAGCCTTTATTCTCTTAACTTTATCTTTGGAATAAAGATAATAAATAAAAAATAACATTGTTTACTTGGAGCCCAGGTGATAATGGGCCATTCTGGATGAAACACAGAAGACAGTCTTATAGCAGGCATCTTAACATACTCAGTCCTCACTCTCAGGTGTCTTTTAATGTTATGTAGTCAAACCAAATACAACAGACCCATAACAACATAACTGCCCGCTGCTCTCCTGCAGAGGAGATCAGGGAAGGACACACTTGGGAAGTACCTTTTTTTCCCTTACAGAAGACATTTCATTTTCAGGTTAGTTTGGGGTTTTTTGGGGTTTTTTTTTTGGTTTTTTTTAATATATTATTTCCATGTTTCAGTTCATCACTTCAACAAAAAAGGTATTAGCATAAATTAAAGCACATTCTGAGGACAAATTGTTTTCTGTGTATTCCATTTTTCTTCTTGCAACAATGCTTTATTTCAGTAGCTCTCATCTGAAAACAAGATGAGAGAGTGGGACAGTGACCTAATGCTCTCCAGAAAAGGCATCTGCACTGAAAATTAACATCTGCATGCTTTCATGTAGACTGAACAGCCCGAGCCCACTGCATAACAAAAATGCCAGTAAACATAGTGAATTGCATAAATCTTCAAGAGAAATAGGAAATTGTATTATATATAATCTTCTATATAATCCTATTTTATATAGCTTCATTTCAAAAATAATATTACATCTATTATATTAAATAGAAGAAAGAGATGGATGAGAGGACAAGATCTAGATTTGGCCTTCAAGTAGATAAAAAGTGTTGTTTTAATTTCAGAGCGTTATAAATGTTCAATTATCTTAATTTCTAGAGTGTTTCTCCGGTAAGGTAGGGACCATATAAGTCTGATGTCAATTGCTTATTGAAAGCCCTCTTCCCTCATTCACATAAAACTCCTCCAGCATCCTACTGACCTTTCTTCTATCTCCACAAATCCCCTGACTATTTGTCAGCCTATAATTTAAGGCTATTATTTTATAAATGCAAATGCATACATCAGTGGTAAGTATACCCACAAGCCCCAGAAAGGCTCCAGTGCTTAGCAGGAGCCTTCATAACTTTGGTAGGTGGCCTCTGTTTCTGCTGGAGCAAAGGATACAGTTGTAAGCGCTGCAGACCTGGTTTTGCTGCAGCATAGTTCAAAGAACACAGTGACAAAAATATATACCTATTAAGAATTTGTCAGTACGGGATTTTTTTTTTTCTTGGATGCTTACTTTTTGCCTAAGGTGAAGGATCTGCAGTTAAGTTCTCCTTGGTTTAGGTAACAGCTCATATCAGATATATATAAACGGTGGTATTAGAACAGATGCTTCGGAGCTTACAGCCATGGATTTAAGCCCCAACTGGGAATTCACTATTAGCCCTATCATTAGCATAAATGTATTGCTCTGATTGGCTAATCACTTAATTACAAAAGAGTTACTTAATATAGAACTTTTTAAAATAGTTTCTATAACTACATAATTTTCCTAGACACATTCTGTTTAGACTTCAGACTCTACTTGTTACTCGTCATCCACGTGGTTTTCAAAACTCCCGTATTGTGAATATTCCACAGAGCATACTGACTTCCCTCTAATTTTTCCAAACTTGTAAAATGAGAACAGAGAAAGGATGAGAAAATCAGTATAGAAAGCTGAGCAAAACCTCAAGTTCTCCAGTGTCCCTCCCCAGGACCAAGCAGAGCGTATTGCAGAGAAAACGTCACTGTCAGCTCCTTCACCACCCTTAAAGTCACAAGCTAACGCTGCCTTTGAATCACACAAGTGTGGTTCTTGGGTGCAAAGCAGAAAACCCTGCGTTGCTTCACACAACAATTAAGCTCTGCCATCAACCTTCTGTGCAAGGATTGCCCTAACAGTGATACCGAAGGAGAAGCTGAGTATCCTAGTTAAAGGTAACAGATGATACAATAGTCTATACTGAAAAGGTATGAATAAGATATAAGGAAATTGTTTCAAAGGCCAGCCCAGCAATCCTCCAAAAGAATCCCACGGGGTCTGCTGCTTTCCCTCTCTGATGAGCCAGATTAACCTCCTCGCTCAGTGGCATCACAAAGTAACTAGTTTAAAACAGCACTTCAAGAGCTTTTTAAAAGCAAGAATTAAGTGAGTCTGTCTCGTTTAATTTCATTTAATGTAAGCGAGCCTCTGAACTGCATTCCTTTGCTCTAACACTGAGCTTGAAGCCTTGGTGGCTGATTAATGCCGAGCTGTTTGAAGTATACTCCTTTCTTATCTAGCGCTGTGCAGGCCTCACTACAGCCTGGGGAGACCCGCTGCTAAGTCAGAGCTTGGGGAGATTTTTGTCTGCTCTTCACAGAGGGGGATGGAGGCCAGATAAGCCTTGTGCTATAAAGCAGAAAACAAAATGAAAACCTGTTGCCGATCCTGAAAAACTTGTTTAGATGGAAAGCAGGGGGAACTCACCACACTACAACAGTGACTTGCTCCCTCTGCCTACTCGCGTAGGACTTCCGCTGCGTTAATAATATCCTCTCCATTGAAAAATCATCAGGTACCATCACCAAAACCTTCTACTTTCCTGCAGATGTCCTTTTTAATTCTATTTTAGCTTCTGACATAATGTAAATCAGCATAGTAATCCTTTAAAGGAGGCCAGAAAAGATTTGGTTAGCCTCTAAAAGGCTAACTACAAAGACCTGTCTTCCCAGGCTGTGGGCCAGTTACCTTCACACTGTGAACTTCACAATGCCTCTCTCATCTTTTGAAATCTACAAATATTACAGATTGAAAGGAAATAAAATTAAAGGTACAGTCACTAAAACTTTGGGAGCAGCTTAAATATGTACATAGTGATTATTTCTGTTTCCACACCATTAAGAGGGAGTGAGAAAACTGCTCATTGGAAGCACATCCTGGAGGTATCTTCTCTTTTCTTTGCTGCTACAAAGCTGTGTTAATATCTGACTTTGATAGCATTAAATGATACTTCATTCTAATAAGATGTTCAAAGCTGACCGGTGTTAGTGATATATTGTTTTTCTGAACAGATGAACATTGGGTGATCTTAACTGTCTTAAGTCCAAGATAACCTAAGAATACAGCAGATGGGTTATATGAAGAGAGACTGTCTTTTATTAGATGAGCTGATAGGGTTAGAAAAGATGGGGTGTGGAGGGAAGAAGCAGCAGACCCAATGAAGAGACCAGCCCCAATACATAGAGAAACTTTTGGAGATGTGCTCCTTACATGGGATCCTTTTTCCTCCTCCTTTCTCACTTCCTCTCCCCAAAAGTTTTATCTGGTTTATACAGAACTCTGTCCCTCATTACCAACTGTATGTCTGTCTTTAGCTAGCCTTTACTGCAGAGCTCCATCTGACCAGCAACAGGCCAGAGAATCATCCCTTCAGAGAAGTCTGATCTAATGCCCGTGTACATTGTGAGGGTTGAGTCTCTCTGGAAAATTCCCATGGCTTTGAACTAGGTTCTAGTTAATTACACACTATTTATGTATAAAAAATATGATCTGACTGTGAAAAGCACATAAGATTATCCAAAACCATTTTAAGATAAACCCCATCTTTAGCACCAGTAACATAGTTATTCAAAGTAAGTTTTAAATGATATCTAATGAGGCCTTATGAAAATTTCGCTTCAAAACCTTTAGATGTTCTGCTGTTTATTTTTCCCTTTTCTCACTGCTTTAGTCTCCATGAAGTAACTTGAAATTTCTGGTATGAGATTGCTGCTGCTTCTCCTGCCCTCCCGCTCCCCTCTTCTCTCCTCATCCCCTCTCAAAACAACATACATTGCAGTTTCAGATACATCAGTGCTTCACTACAGATACTGAAGATCATTAGGCTATGATTATACTTGAAAAATACATTTTGAGCATGAAGGATATTGACTGAAATGGATTTGCCCCATCTTTGCATCCTGCAGAGCAACCCGATTCTTCACTGCACTTTAAGGAAACAAAGTGAATTGTTCTCCATTCCCATTCACTGCTGGCCTTCTAAAGTGAAATTTGCCAGTATAAACAAGACTATAACAACAACAAAAATATTTGGCAACATAAATCTACAGTATCTTACTATGCATGATACTAGATTTTACACAATGCTTAAAAGCATCCTTAAAAATGCTCAAAAAGCATTATCTGCTGTGAGCTCCAACAGTGCAGCCAGTGCAGTCTCACCAGCCCTCTTCCTGCACAAGTTATTTCTATCAATATGCTACTCTGAGGCTGCTAAGGTTTCCTAAATACCTTTCAATTATACAAACACATGAAAAATCTTGTTACCTGCTGTACTTCTAAAAAGCTTAGCTTTTAGGGGTGGCGAGTGATCTTCAGATATAATTTCAACAGTATAAATCACCACAGCAATCTGCACATGAAACCTAATACAAATGCTCATCATCTTTGATTAACCGTTGTCCATTTCCTAAATATCAGTTTTCAGTGGGAGTCTTCCAAGAAAATGTCTTTTTCTACTGGTCATGAGCATATTAATATCATTAATTCAGTGTTAATCCACTCTATATTAAAAGCAGTGTCATTAATTTGCAGTATTAGCTATGCAATGAGCATAGCTAATCACAATGGGTTTTTGAAGGACTGCATTTCAGTCTTAGATGTAAACTCTTGTTTTCTTACAGCAAAGCAATGTTTGGAGAGAAATCTGTTATTAGACTGATGGAGCTGAGGAACAACAACTTTTCCCAAAGCTTTTATAGAGCTGAAATCAGAAATTAGGTTTGTTTTGTGAAAAATCTGTTGCAGGTGCTTTAATATAGGGATGTCTTCCTTACATTTTAGTTTGGATGCTACACTTGCATTCAAAACCGACGTGCTTTCATGTTCCTACAGATCGTGCCCTGCTTGCTTTTACAGAGCGGTGATTAGAGCATGAGGTGGTATCTTTCACATCTACTACAGTCCTCATAAAGGACACACCTCTACCGTGAAACTGGTTTGTTATGGCAAGTGACACACAATACATATTCTTTGAGCTTTTCAAGTTTGGTACTGCCAGCTACGTGGCTTTGTATAAATAACCACCTCTGCTTTTCTAGAATCCTCATCTCTACGTGACAAAAGCTGTCTATATAAAGGAAATATGGATTCATATAAAGGTATCCCTTCCCAATTAAAACAAAAGAAAAATAAACAAAATACATTTCTAAATTACACCATTTTTAGTGGAGAGAATTATTATATAAAACAAAACAGATGGTACTTTGTGAACAGAGGGGGAAATAAGCAGAGAGGGAAATGGGCACAAAGGCAAAATACAGATCTGAGATGGAGCTAAACCTCACATTGAGATCAAAGTGACAGAAGCAACGTTCAAAAGCAGTACTGTAACTTTCTGTGACTAAAGAGTTTGATGGTGCACATTCTCAAAGAAAAATACACTTGGTTAGCAATACCATGCATGACAAACTGCTTCTGAAGATTCTCTGGAAATCAAATGGTTTCATTAGGCTGTTGTTTTCTTATTCATTGTCCCCTGATTTACAGTATCAGAATGCAACATCACTACTTCAGATACTGGAAAGACACTGGTGGGGGAAAAAACCAACCAAACAAAACCAGCCAACCACATCTGGGAGTTTCTATAAATTTGGGGCTGAATTCAAAAGGAGACTTAGCATCTAAGTTCCAACTGCCACATCATCTGCTTTCAGCCTAATCCACGTGGTGGAACCTAAATTCCCTGTGAGACACCTGGATTTCATGTACCTGGCTTGCACATACTGAGTGAGCAACTGCCTGACCAATGAGGAACGCTGGCAATAGAGGATCATGAGGTTTTTCCTCATGTGCCTTACAAGACTAATTTAAACCAAGGCAGATTAAGGGAAGAAAAAAAAAAAGACAACAAAACAGGTCTGCTGAGACAGCACCACTTTCTACTTGTTTGTTAATCCTGCCCTAGTAATAGCCACTGCCATTGTCTGATCTCTGTACATCATCTCTGTTGCCTCTTGCTATGCATTGGCTTTTACACAAAAAAAACCCAACAAAAAACCACCCTGCAAATGTTGAGAAATGTATGATACAGCTAATAACCAACGAGAATGAAGAAGTTGCTATTCTGGTCTGTAACATACTCATGTAATAATCTCAATTACCAAATTACTGCTGATTATTGTCTTGTTGAAAATTCCAAAGGCCAGCAAGGTCTGATGCACTTCATCCACCGTGGCTGTGCATTCTGCTTCCATATGCCAGTCATTAGTTCCATTTCAGTTCTAGCCAGGATGAGGCAATGCAAGCTAATCTATGTCATCATGTGATATGCTTCAAAGTGACAGCTCTCTTCAATGAGAAGCTGATCAAAATTGCAACCACAAAGAAAGAAATGAAGAGAAGGACACCTAAAGCCAGTTGATTTCTCCAAACTTTGGCAAGGTGCCCACTGATAGCAAAACAGGCACCAACAGGCACCAGAAACAGCTGACAACAACAGTAAAACCAGACTTAGACTCCACAGGAATCGGTCACTGAAAGCCATGGTGGAGCCTCTGGTGGGAATTTTTAGACAAAAGAGCCAAACAGCTTGCAATGTTCTCATTATCTGCAAAACAAAGTGTGTTAATAAGTATGCCAAATCTCTCCCTGTTTCTGAAGTCTGTATGCTGCAGACCTTTCTTCTTTTCGCCACTTAGAGTTGGAAAAATGTTATCTTTAACAGACAAGAAAGCTGGGCTAGGCACACGAGGCAGCTGTATACATAGAACACATCAGCCAAATTAGTTTTCATTCTCTCAATTTCTTATGAGAAATTTCATCTATAAAGCCATATTTGTGTTATCATAGATGGAACATTAAATGAACTGCTTATTATACTAAACTTAAAGATAACTGAGCCTCATGGTTTGTCATGGATTTACTTTAAATAGAGTCAACAATTTCTTGTAATTCAGATCCTACTGCAATATTAAAACAAAAATATTGCACATGAAAACAAATAGGTATAACCTGTATGTGTATTGCCCCCCCCAAATCTAAGAGGGATAGGTGACTCACTGTGAAGAAGATTATGAATAATTAAGATATACACCTCAATTACCCTTAGGCTTGATCCAAAGACTATTCCTGTCAGTGGTAGATTTTGCTGATTTTGAGGAGCTCGATGAGAATGGTTCCCACACAGAGCTGACATTTTAACCTCTTCAATGCAAAGTAAGTTACCCAAATATAATATATGAAGGTTACTCATATCTATTATCAGTACCAAAAGTATCATTAATAAGAAATAACTACAATAAGTCCATAAACTGAGCACAAAATGTAGGTTACAAATCTCTCAAGTAATCACCTCTGTGTTCTTTAACTAGCTCATATGCTGGGAGAGATAAACCAGATAAAACAGATGCACTTTCTCCATTTTCCTGAATATGTAGAAGTGTCTAGCTGGACACAAGCTCCCCCCAAAACCATTAAAAGCTGAAGGTTGTGCCATTTGTCAGTGGAAAGGTCATTTCACTAACATTTGGAATCATGTCTCATGATCTGACATATGACTTAACATCAAAATGACTTGAGCATATTAATGTAGCAATTTCTTTCCTCCAGACTAGTGTAAAGATTAATGAAGTGGGTCCAGCTGATGCCACCCTCCTGCACCCATCAGCTACAAAGACTGGAAAAATAAACAGCTAAATGATATACTAGAAATTCTTCCCTGGATATGGAAATGTCTAAATCTAGAAAAGTATGCCATTATTCTCCCTCCCTTTGTCTCTCACTCTAGGAAGATAAAAGGCTCAGTGGATGCTGTGGAGCTAAGAAAGGAATAAAAATGCACACATAATGCACACATCTTGCTTTCTATCCTGGGAACCCATGACCCAAGAATGGCAGCTTTCTGGATTAAAGCAAGAAGTATATGTTTCTAGTTCAGGATCCTACCTGGGAGAAGCAGGGCACTGAGTAAGATTACAGCCCTGGCCAGCTTTCTTCCCTACTGGCTCATCTTTTTGGCACATGGGGACAGCCTGCTCTGTGCCTTCAAGATTTCCCTCTGTGACTCTGTCAACTAGTCCCAAACAGGCCAAAGTCTGCCCTCCAGAAGTCCAGGGTGGCAGTTCTCTTTAATTTGCCCAAGAATCTAAATCTATTATTTCATGATTGCTACACCCAAGACAGCCTCCAACAGTCACAAAAAACAGGTCTAGCAAGGTGTCTTTCCCTAGTTGGTCACTCACCAGCTCTGTCAGGAAGTTACCTTCCACACACTCCAAGAATGTCCTAGGCTGTTTCCTCTCTGCTGTACTGTATTTCCAGCAGATAACTGGTAAATTGAAGTTCCCCACAAGAACAAAGGCTACCAACCCGAGACTTCTCCCAGCTGCTTGTAGTATATTTAGTCTGTCTCTTGATCGTGGTTGAGTGGTCTGTAACATCTCCCACCATGATAATTGCCTTGTTGGCCTTCCCCTTGATTCTTACCCATACAGACTCAACCCTCTCATCACCATCATTAAGCTCCAGACAATCAAAACACCTCCTAACACACAGGGCTACCCCCACTTCTCCTTTCTTGCCCATCCCTTCCAGAGATTCTTAGTTCGAAGCAGCTTCTGTGGGCTCATTTGTCACATGATGGTCACTCCATCTTTTTGTAGCAATTCCCAGTAACAGAACAGAAAGCCAGTGCTGCTGGACTGCCATCCACTCGGGTTAAGGACTTCTGGAATTCTCTTAATGGGAATTAATTGCTGCTGTGTTTTGACAGTAGTCATTCCATATGCATCTGCCAATAATTGCTTCCCTAAGATCCAAAGACAGCTAATAAGCGAACAAGTGGCATTTTCATTGCTTTAGTTTTCTCCTAAAAACCCATCTTTCTTTAATGATTAATGCTGTTGATTCCTTCTAAAATCATTTATTTCAAAACAAAAATAACCTGTACTTAAGCCAACAGCTTGCAGAGGATTATTTTCTGGGCAATGCTTTCTAGAACACTACTTCATTCACCCACCTACATATCTGTTCTGGGCAAGGCAGGAAAGACTATCTCAATCTATCTGGGAAAGTAAGCTGTGATTATGCCAATTTGTAAAAACTACTGGTTTGTGGGTGTTACTTGCATGTAATGCTTCCCCCTCCCTGTTGCTAGAAAGCACTTTGGCTGACTTTACTAAGGTTTTGATTCACTGTAATAAAGATACTTTTTATCTAACAAGAAGCCCCGATCCACAAACACTTCACCACGTGAACACACAGGATAAACTTCAAGTAGTTACACTGAAAAAAGGAAGAATTTTACTTGACAGAAGTGAAGGGAAACTTTCTCAGTGAGCTGCTGAACTAAGATTCAATGTGCAAGTCAAATTCCTTCCTGCATCATACACACCAAAACTACTGCTCAGGGCCGTTCAGGAGACTGAAGCAAGCGTAAGATCTCTGCAACTTTCAGAGAAACTTACTCTCAAGTCATATGGGCTGGGAGCTGTTTAGGCAGCCAAATATACCAGAGAGCTGGTCCCTACGTATACAAAGTAGTAAAGAAATTAATTAAAGAAATGGGTGTACATGGGGGATTTTGAAGACATCACAGGCTGGCTGAGGGGCAGCCTCTGTTGAAATTAATATGGTTAAAAATTCACATTTACAAGGAAGTGTGTGTGCATCTGTGTGTACGTAAATAACACACACAGCAGTTTCATTCTTCCTTTTAAAGGAACACTACACCTTGAGAGATCATGCTATCCTTCTTACTCATAGCCAAACCCCTGACATTTTCAGAAATATACCCAGACAGGCTCAAAAAACTAAAGAACTTCTATGAGCTGTTCTTTTCCTAGTCATTTCTATTTACAGAGCCAGAAGTAACCAGGGCTTGGAAATGCTTTCTATGCTAGGAAATCTTTTGAATCTGAACAGAAAGGTTCTGGCTGATGTCATTGCACAGTCACTCTATATAATCTTTGAAAGTTCATGGTGACTGGAAGGGGTGCTTGAGGACTGCAGGAAAACACATGCCATTCCTGTCTTCAAAAAGGGCAAGAAGCAGGATACAGGAAACGACCAGCTTTGCTTCCATCATAACTGATCATGGAAAACAGTTCTAGGGACATGAAGGGCAAGAAAGTCATCAGTAGTTAGCATGGTTTTACTAAGGGGAAGTCATGCTTGACCAGCTTGATAATATTCCACAATAATGAGATGAATCCTCTTAGCAGACCATAATATCCAACAGGTTTTCCTTTATTCTCATTTTCTCTTTCCTGTTATTTTTGTTCTCCCGTAAAATCATAAGGAAAACATGATTCATACAACAACAGATGGTCACAAAACCCCTCTCTCTACACAGGAATGTTGGTGATGTCAGTAGTCATTCATCTCAGCTTAACAGGCTACATTCAGTGCTTTAGTGGAGTAAGGATAAGGATCAATTCCATAGAAATTACTGACTTTATGCAAGCCACAGCTATATATCCAATATATAAACCAAAGGTAACTATAACCCAGGGACAAGATTTTCTAATATAAGTAGTGATTTTTCATGGCTATCATGATAAAATTTAAATATTAGCAGATATTCAGGACACTGGGTAGAATGTGCCTAAAATGTCTTTAAAATATTCCACTTTGTGGGGGGGATGGGATGAAAACATTAGACAACAAATTTATGATACACAGTTAAAACACTTGGCTAAACAGGCCATTGTGATGTCACTTTAAATTGCACAAAATCTAATTTTTCACTTACCAGACACCATTTTACCTTGGATAATTCAATTCCTGCTTTCAGCAGATTTTGCTCCATGGAACATTCTGATTATTTCCACCCTTAAGTTCTTAATAGCATTTGCTTGGGGTAGCACCACAGTGGCTTAATCAGGGAATGGGATTTTTTCTCAAAAGGGCATTTTGGAAATGCTCAAATTCATGTTCATCACTCAAAACCAAAGAGACACACACTCTTCCATGCAGTTCTCTCATCCCTAATGAACAAGTTTAGCTACAGCAAGGATCTGATTCCTATATAAACTGACTACAAACTGCTGCAATGCAAACAGGCAGGACTAACCATAAGTTATGGGACTTTGTTCTAAATAAATAGTTATCAAAATTTAATTCACCATTATATAAAGACACGTGATTGCTCAGGTTTTGCCCTGCTAAGACTGGGCAACATCATCTTTGAAACACAATTAGTGGCAACTGCCTAGCAATCAAGTGTGTGATGGTTTGTTTTATAGAACTTTCTCTTTTGAAAGAAGCCAGAGAATGCCAAAAATCATCTTTAATTCTGTATATTCTTATAACGATGTAACCTTAGTTTTAGCAATGTCCATAAATATCTTGAATTGTATTCAGAGCTACTGCTAGTAGACAATCTGAATTATTACCTTAAAGATATCATGGGAGATTGAGCATTATGTTTGACCTGATTACACTTCCACATACCGGAGAGTCGTCCTACTGAAGTCGATTGCTTTTTTTTTTTATATAGATTTAACAACATACAGAAGTATAAGTTTTTCATTTCCTTATAGGTGTTGTATTTCATTATTGATCCCTAGCTTTGGGCAAATACTTTTACTTGTCCTAGTATGGTGCTATTTGCCCAAGATAATCACACAGAATGGTTTTTAAACCTACTACTGTTGGTGGAATTACGTGGCATCCTATTAGCCCATAGCAAAATTCAAAAATATTACCATAATAAAACTTGCTTATCTTAAAAAAAACAAAACAAAGTCCAAATAAAAACCCTAAAGCCACTATTTACACAGAATAGAGAGCACCAAGCACTGAAACAAGAGAAGTGAGAAACAAGAGCATATTAACCCCACTGAAAATTTAAAGTGCTGATCAAGCAATAGCATAGCACCTCATCAGAGATCAGACGAGATCAGACCTGCATCATACTTGATACAGTATAAAATAAGTTTATGTATTAGAAGACTCTGTTCTGAGGAATTTACAGTCTTATCAAGGAAGGTAAAGAATGCAAGTGAAACCGAGAGGTGAATTTATTTGCCCCCTCTGAACAGGGCCCCGATTCCCAGTCCCTGTTCCGTAGAGATGGAAAGCACAGCATTAGTTATTGTAAGGTATCTCTGTAATGTATTTTCTGATCTATACTACCTTTGACTGCTGATTAGATTGTGAAAAACAATCCAGGGAAGTGGATGGATGAGAAGCCTAGAGCAACTGTAATATGAATCACTGCTTTCTGCAATTTCACTAAAATGGTAACTAAGAGTAGATCATTCATTTGACTGCTGGAATAAGAATTGGTTTTCCCCGCAGTGTAGAGAAAGCAATATTAATTTCTGTATGTTTCATAAATATGTACTATACACAGTAGCATGAAATTAATCTGTTTGGGGGTTTCAACAAAAATTATTTGCACAAAGATCTGAAAAGCAAGGTACTTTAAACACTGTGGCAAATATATAACTACTGTCTTCATCAAAAAAGCCACAACACATCAAGTTAGTTAACCAGGATTCGGGAGTTTCAATAGGAATTGTTAAATAAACCAGACGCTTTCTGCCTGAACTGTACATCATGTACAGAAACAGACAGTTCATGGGGAGAAAGGTTTGAAAAAATATTTATTCATCTTTTCTAAACCTGAACAGAGACTAACACAGATCTCACTGCCCATGCAGCACATCAGAGAAGTGGCAAGTCACTTCATTCTGCTGCCAGCGACGGCGTGCACAGGCTGGGCTTGGGGCAGCTTCTAACCCTGTCAGAAATTACTACGTACTCCGGAGATTAATCCAGATGATGGAAAGATCATCTTCTGTCTTCACACATCTGCATATCCATCTGCACAGCCTCTCAAGATCAGAGACATTACTGACAAATGTCATAATAATGCCTTTTTTTGCCTTACCCTTTATCGCACTTTCACGCCTGATGAACTGCCTATAGCTCGTAGGAAGATTATTTCTATATAAGCAACGAGGCAGAGCTGACTTATTTCATAAGCATCTGTAATTTTTCATCAGAACCACTGGAATGCCCATAAATCTTAGCAGCATAAAACCAGCTATTTTTGTGTATGTCATTGTGGCACACAGGTTATCAATGGAATCAACCACCATAGATTATTTTGATCATTAATAAAAGTCAAAATTTATATAAAAGACCAACAAATTTCTAGAATTATCATTTGTTCAGTCAGACAGAAGTGGCATTAAACTGGATGGACAAAGTTACTGAAATGTGCATTTTTAAAATTTTCCAAATCTCTTTAGGACTCTTTAATGAGAAAAAATAGAACCAGCAATTCAAATGCAGTATTCAGATTTAAATTAATCACACTCTTCTACTATGGTAATGTTTGCTCTAGAAATATAATAAATATATATCTACATTCATTGATTAAAAAACCTGAATAATCCAGTATATGGATCAATTTTCAAAATATATCTATTAAGACTTCTGTTGACAATAATGTTATGGCTCAGCTAATACCTAATTAATGTTCAGTACTAAAGAAATTTTAAGTCTGGTGCATATAGTGCAGAAGACCGATATTCTGGGGCTTAGTGCCACCCAAGTTTTAGGGTGTAAGATTCTTCTTTTTCTTCCCTTGTTATCATGCAGACTTAAAAACCTCTAGAAAGCAAGTTAGTTGGAATTCTAATTAAATACAATACAACATAAACCAGAGCTCTGACATTTAACAAAATTTCATAGCCCTAGGGACATAGTCTTGAACAGGACTTTGAAAGATGAATGAATTTGCAATTCCAACAACACTTAAACTGAGCTGAAGGTTAAAAATATGATTTTGAGGGCAGACAACTGAAAAAATGTGAGAATGTTAAACAAAACACTAAGAGACAGAAGTGCAACATTTGAAAAAAGCTATTTGAAAAGCTGAGTGATGGTTTTCCTATACAGGTCCTAATTATCATTGTACAAAGAACATGCCAACAAAAATGAATGACAGAATATCAAATACTGGGATGAAAAGTTAAGTCCAAGACACAATGTGACTGATTAAACACACGAGGAACAGAAGTAGAAAGAAAATAGCAAAAGCTGGGCATTCAAACACCACCACCCCCCCACTCCCCCCCCCCAAAAAAAAAAAAAAAAAAAAAGAGTTTGGAAGACACGAATCTACCGGAATAAAGACACAAAAAGTCTG
>JANIJG010004860.1:20187-34736 GCA_024611175.1 Megaceryle torquata | reverse complement strand
CACCACCGCGGTGCCACACACCAAAAGAGGGGTGGGGGGCTGGTTTGGGTAGAGAGCCCCGCCGCCCCCCCCCCCCCCCCCCCCCCCAGTTCTGCTGGGGACTTTAACTTGGTAGTCTTGGATGCTGGCAAACAAGCAGCCTCAGCAAGACCAGTTGGCCTACCTTGCTCTCAGTGGGAGGCACTGGAGTTGCATCTCATCCCTGCATCAGCTCAGCAGGGCAGGATGGTGCAGGCATGTCTTGGTGAAGCCTCAGGCTGCAGTGTTTCATAGCTGCCCAGACAGAAGAGCCAGGCTCTCCTGGGCACACCGTCTTTGGGAAGTGACTTGACTTCGTTCCATTTATGACTTATGCTTAAGCATCTTTGGGGGAAGGAAGGAAGCAGGCTCCACTCTCCCATCCCAGATCTTACTGGCTTCTACAAAATAGGGAGGGTGTCCCATCATGGACTATGTGGTTTAGCTCTTTTTTTTTTTTAAATCCAGGTGACTCTCTAAGGCTTGAAACTGTGACTGGCCCTTTTCTGAGCCAAACTCACCCTACTCCAGCATTACCCATCTCCTAGAGCAGGTCAGCCAGCTGGGGGAGGGAGCTGAAGGGACCTCAGAGGTAGGAAATGAGCAGTGGTCCCATGTCTGGGCTCCTCTCCTAATGCAGACAGAGCCCTTCTGGTCTGGAGCCTGGGACAAGGGGAGTCATGATGTCATAGCCCTGCACAGCCTGAGCCCTCCTGCCCTCTGGGGCCTTTCCACAGCAGCTGGAGCTGGGAACTTGCTGGTATTGCTACCGCAAATCAGACTGAGTGACCACAGCTAACAGTGCTCCGGCTCAACTCTGTAACATGGGGATCCCCAAACCAGGGCAGAGCCTGGCTCACCTGCAGCCCTGCCCGGGGTCACTAGCTGCAGTGACCACTGTGAGAGCCAGCAGGGTCAGAGAGACCCCAGGAGCAGCCCATCTGCCCCACTGTGACCGAGGTATTCCTGGCAGACAGCTGTCTAACCTGTTTTTAAAACCCTCCAGTATTGCTTCCCCATATCACTGATTCCTACTTCAATCTTTACCTTCACAGAGATTTGCTCCCCCCCAATTTCTGTCCCTTGCTGCAGTTTAAACTTGTTACTACACATCCTGTCCAAGCACCCAGACAGGACACTTGGATCCCTTCCTGCAGCTGCAGAGGCATAGCAGGAGCAGCCATCGTTTTATAACACGTCCATCATGTTCCTGCCGCTTTTAATATAAGAAATCTTTCAGCCTATTTCCATATCAGGGTCTTTCTGTGCTTATTTTGACCCTGTTTCTGCAGCATCCCTCTCTCTGATGGAGCACTCTGGACTGTGCTTGATAGAAAGGCATTAAAATATTTGCTATAGTATTTCTCATATATATCATATATCTGTTTTGGTTACTTTGTTTTCTCTGTGCTGAGCAGCGTAAATATCCAGTGGATTGTCTGTGCTCAGGTTTTAGGGCTTTGCTGACTCTTCCCGAGCAGCTGAATGCCCACACCGCTCCTCTGCCCCCTTGCAAGTGCATTTCTTTGTTTATCCACACACACCTTCATTTACCATCCTGCCACCTGCTCACCTGCCTCGAGAGCTCCTCAAGGTCTTAAGACTCTTCTCTGGTGTGAACCAGTCTAACCAACTTAGTATCCCCTGCAATTTCCCCATCCCCACTCCTTACCTTCTTTTCTGGGTGAAAACACCACCAGATGGAGCCTTTTTGCCACAAGGAAAATGAACCACTAATTATTATTTTCCTCAGCCCCATGATTGACATGTCACTGTCCTCTAGGCTAGGTCTCTGGTTTGGTTGGGTCTCCAGCAGGACTTTTTCAGAGGACCTTGGAAAGAAAACAGTAAATCAGCTTTTATTCACTACTTCACTGACAGACTCCAAGAGCTCTAACAGATTGGAGAGAGCTTTTGCTTGTACAAAAAGCCTTGCTGCTTGTAATTTATTCTCACCTTCCAGATAAAGGGTTACACCTTGCAAACCAAATCCATCTGTAAGGCTGACAGACTTTATTTAAAGAACATTTTTAGCTTTATGGTAGATGATCAAGCCTTAGTCTGGGATGCCAGGACAGAGAAGAGAATTTTTAAAATAGGTGCTGTAGCAAATGAAAGCTTCCATTTTATCCGTTTTATCCATTTTCTCAGGGGATTTACAGGGAGGATTGTCTCAGGATATCAAGTGTATTGTATCCCCCTGCTCTCACCCCTCCCAGCCTTCCTGACACTGGTTGAACAGGTGGAAAAAAGCTTGAACCCAGACTGTGAATGGGCAAATGGTCTGTAGTACTGCGTCCTGTCACTGGATGGCAACAGCACTGCAGGCACAGCCACGTGGGTGCTGGCCCCAAGGGCAGAGAGGTGCTGAGCTCCCATGGAAGGGGGGAGCCCACCCCCCCTTTCCAGGTGTCCCTCTTTGTGCAGGTGAGCTCAGTATCCATCAGCTGTGCTCTGCACACCCAGAGTTGTGGGTGCGCACCATGCTCTGACCCATAGCCAAGGCAGGCATCGCTGGCTTGTACTGGACCGCTGCTGGGGAGAGCGCCGAGTGCTTCAGGGGGACAGCAACAGGCTACAGCTTGCTGGGATCAGAGCAGACCAAGATGAGACGACTTGTCCCTCCCCAGAAGCCAATGCTCTTTGCAGGGTTTGTGGGTCCTCCTCAGAGAGCCACAGCAGGCATCTACCTCAAAGCCCCACTAAGCAGAGTTTGGGCAGGGGGCCTGGACAAGGTACCCCAGGCCACCTTGACTGATTGCAGAAGGCTTTTGCTCAGGAACTGGCAGTGCCAGGAGCCATTTCTACAAAAACAAAAGTCTAAGTAGGTCTCTGTTATAGAAGGAAGAGCTGTAGTTAAAACCATGCTCTCCATGTAACCCCAAACTTCCTTACAGGGCTGAATCAGCCACGTTATTCTGCAGGGATAAAGCCCCGATCAGCTACTATTTTTAACCAGCATAAGCCTCATTCAACCACCAGCCCTGCCACATCTTGCACCGTGTACAAAAGCAAGTTCATCTGATGCACTGAAGAGGAGGGTCTTCCTGCTGTCACCCTCCTAGCCACTGTGGTGCTACTGGGGCATGACCAGGCTTTGGCTTCTTCCCCTGGTGAGCACAGGAAACCAGTGGGAAACTGGAAAACAAAGGCAGAGCGTGAGGAGATGTCTGTTCACAAGGGGAGGGTTGGTCACTGAATCATTTGGGTTGGAAGGGAAGTTTCACCCCCACTCAAAGCAAGACTACCTAAGTCACTGCAGGGTTTGGTGGCCAGCTGCTGAGCCAGCATGTCACCTCTCTAGCAGCAGAGCCCCAGGCTGAGGTTGCATCTGAGGAAGGACTGGCCGATGCCTACAGCTTAACTGCACCCACTGGTACCAGTGCCTGCCTGGTCTGTTCACTCCTAGAGGGGATAGGAAGAAGGACCAAAGAAAAACTTGTACTCTTTCCCTTCTCCAGCCCCAGGATCAGCAGATGGGATGGCTTCAGCATCAGAGAGCTCAGTGAAGGCTGCAGTGCACCCCAGAAGTGGCAAAGAGGGGTGGAGGAACCATACATGGTTGCAAGTCAGGGCAGCTGATCAGAGCTTCACTTGAGGCCATGAGCTCTGCACTGTGGTTCCTTGACCCAGTCTCTGCCAGCTCCCTACATATCACGGGGTGCAGGAAAAAAAGGTACACTTGGTGGGGAGTTTTGTGCAAGAGGCTACCCCAGGAGAGGTGTTAAAGGAATGCAGCACAGGGAGCTGTCCAGAGAGAAAACTCTTGGTTCAAGCAGAAGCATCTGTGTTTGGGAGGCCAGGAAGAAGAATCTTCTTCAGGGCATCATGGGTGCATAGAAGAGGGGAGGAGAGTCTGAAGGAAGAGTCTCATTGACTCTGAGAACACTTACTCCCGCCTCTTTCCTTCTGGGTGGAGGAATCGCCCGAGCTGTTAGCTTGCTTGTCAGAGCCACTGCTCCCCTTCAGCCATTCCTCATGCTGCAAGCCAAACCCCAGGTGCTGCAGGGCTCAGGTTGGCAGGGCCCAGCACTGCCCCAGAGAAACTGGTCTCTTCATTTGCCAGGACTGGTAGCAGCCTTCTGTGAAGCTCTGTGTGATGTGTTTTACACACGTACTTGAAAACACACTATCATTATTAATTCTGGTTCTTCCTCACCTTCTTCACAGTATCAAAGTGAACGGTGTTCCATGGTGTTCCACACTGCTCCTTCCCCACCCCTCAGGAGGGCCCAGTTTCTCCCAGCACTGCAGGAAGGGGACAGGGTGTATGATGGAGCAATAAAGCATGCTTTGCACTGACTCTGGAGGGAAGGGACTGGTAAACAGCTTGCCTTCCAGGGGGAGGAGAGAATGACCACAGGTGGCTCCAGTAGCAGCAGGGAGATAGGGAACAAGCTCTATCTGCAGGTCATCTTTAAATGGGAGGCAGAAGGGTTGTGTGGAACACCAGAGGTTGCTTTTACTTGAAAAAAAAAAACAAACCCACAATTCTTTCAGAAATACTCTGTTTTGAAATTATGTAATATATGTGAAAATAAAAATGGTACATGCAGTGCAAACTTTTCCTGGCTGTATTGAGTGTTTTCTTACAGAAGCTGTACTCCTTGCTCTCTGCAACCCCCTGACAGGAGGTTGGAGCCAGGTGAGGTCAGGCTCTTCTCACAAGGAAGCAGCAACAGGAAAAGAGGAAACAACCCCAAACTACACAAGGGGAGTTCAGGTTGGACATGAGGAACAATTTCTTCCTCTCCAGGGTTGTCCAGGCTGCCCAGGGCAGTGGCAGAGTCCCCATCCCTGGAGATGTTTCAAAATCACAGAGCTGGGGTGCTGTGGGACATGGGTCAGTGGTGGCCTGGCAGTGCTGGGGGAGCAGTTAGACTGCATGAGCTCAAAGGAGTCTTCCAATCAAAACAATTTGATTCATTTACAGGGTGCTCTGGGTAGCTCCTGGGTGCATTACAGGTTTCCCTGCACAAGCTCTTTAGTCTTAGCTGCCTCTCTCTGAGAAAGGGGGCCCTGACAGCAGATGCTACAGGGATGAAAAGAAGCCCACCATAGGAATCTGCTGCCTGATCAGCTGCTTGACCTGCCCACAGTTTAAAGATTTTATCACTAATGTGTCCACACCTCCCTCACAGGGAGCAATAAGGGTAGGAAATTGCAAAGGAAAAATCCATTACAGAGGAGTACAAGAGAATTCTCAACTACCATAAAACACTCCAGCAAAGGAAAGGCAAATGCAAAAGCCCTACATGTACAAGATGGGGAGATACCTGCACTAGGAGACAGCAATGCCTCCTGCTAGCTGACAACCCCAGCTGACCACACAGAGAACTGATGTTGCTAGACAGAACAAGGGTCAGCACAAAGATGGGAAATGGGGGCTGCTGCACCGGTCACTGTCCTGGGCTGCCTCTCCCAGGTACCAGCCCAGAGCCCTAGGCTCTGCCACTTTCTTCTGCTCAGGGCATGAGCTTGTCCCAGCTGCCCTCCCTCTCCTGCACCACTCTCCTTCACTCACAGACAAACCTGGTTGCTTACCTGACTTTTCACCACACACAGGACCAGTCTGGACACCAGCTTACCCCAACCATTCCAGCTGGCACTGCAGAGCTCCAGCAGCTTCTGTAAAGGGGAAAGCACCAGGTGATACAGAGAGACAAGATGCTTTAATACCCCTGTGTGGGGTGTGACCACTAGGACCATGGGCCCTGTTAATGAGCACAGGCCCCCCTAATAAGCACAGACACACCCCCCTGGCTGCTAACAGCCCCTCATCATCCCCATCTGCAGCTGCTTCTGCTGATGGTTGAATGCTGTTTCAATCAGACCTTGCTGGCTGGTGAACATGGAGCATTCTCCCAGTTTCCATGTCCCTACTCTCAATGATGATCTGTTGTTTGGGTTGAGAAAGAAGGGAGTGGGAAGTGGCAGGGTTTGTGGTCACTGTAGGACTCTGCAGAGTAGCTAGAGGTGCCTTTACAGCAGGGGTGGCTCTGCCTTGTCAGCCAGCAAACAGCCCAGCTGTCACTGTCCAGCCAGCTTAGCCCTGACTCCAAGCGACTCCACGGCTCCTGGCTGCTGCTCTGTCCCACCCCACGCCCCTGCGGACAAGTCGGTCTATCCGCCGGAGCAACGATGGCCTCGTGCCATTCCCCTTCGTGCTCCCTGGGTGCCTGGATTTGCTATTTCTACCTCTGAGTGCCACTCAGTTAAAATGAGAGAGGAGAGAGATGGAGGGCAGGATGCCTGCCAGGATGGTCTGGGACCAGAAGGTGCCGGAGGGTCTGAGCTCAGGCTGTGCCCATTTTCTGCAGAATAAATCCAGGGGAATGCATGTAGGAGCTCTGGGAGAAGGAGAGGAGATGACGGCTCTGGTTATAAATTGATGTAGGAAGGGGGGGGTCGGGCTTTCCACACAATCAGCCAGTAGCAGATTAAGCATCGGAATCTAAATAAATATTTACCCTCCAGTTCCCGGTCTCTATAAATAGCCACGTGACAGAGTTGCCAGTTGATACTTTAGGATTGCTGCAGTGAGACTCGAGCAGGAGGAGAATATTCCCAGTCACGCAATCTTGCGCGTACTTGGCTGGCCTGTGGCTCTGCACACCAACCCGCGCTGCTCGGGCTCTGCCCCCCCGTCACCGCCTCTCGGTGCAAGTAAAGGTTAAATTTTAACAAAAGAAAAATGGCCTTAATTAAAGAAGCCAGCTGCTCCTCTAATCCACTTTGTGTCCTGCCCCAAAACCAGATCAAGCTCCTAATTAAATTACCAAAAAAAAAATTTTAAAAAATGAAGGCTGCTATTATTGAAGTATTTGCCTTTGGCCATTCAAATAGAATTGACCCTAAACCAGAATCCAAGATCTGGTAGTGATCTAGATCTAGATCTGATATTTGAGACAAGTGCCTTATCTCTAAAACTGGGTCAGACTCTGAACCACAAAGACTTTTGTGGAAAGAAAGGGTTTTCTAGTTATTTTCCAGGCCATGAAATGCGAGTGGGCAGGAGCTGGAAAATCACACTTGTTTTTATCATCTTAATTTTTTTAATAAGAACCCTTCGCTCCCAGGCAGGTTTCTGTCATTTGGCGTGTGTTTGAAGATTCTCAGCCCCTGGCTAAGATTCATCACGCTGTCGTTACAATGTCAGGGACACGCTTCCTCCCGAGGGCTCCTTCACGTCCATTCATCTCACGCACCGTTTCTAGTGCTGGTATCTGGGATTCCACGTGGGACCTGGCTGCATTGACACAAATGAATTGAAGGAAACGGGCTTTGATCTCCTGGCTGAAAGGGGACACGTGCAGCAGTAAAACCCCGTGATTGACGTGAACTGGCACCAGCACCTCCGACAGCTGGAGTGCCTTTGTGGCAGTGCTGTGAGAAGAGCTTGCAGCAAACAGTTCACTAAGCCGGTGTTTTTTTCCATCCTGTGAATTGGCAGCCAGAGAGTCTTTTCCAATTTATTCTTTCTTCCCAGATCTCCCTGACTTTCCCCAAACAATCTCCATGAATTGTTGTGGTCTGGGGAAATTCTAGAGAAGAAACCCTGGAGGTCTGTCTATTAGAGCATGGTGTGTGGTGAGCTCGTTCCAGCAGATGTGTCCCTTCTGACACGTATGAAGTTGGGCTCTGCTCTGCTTTTCTGGCAGTTGCAGAGCTGTCAGGATCAAAGCTGGAGCCTGTCCAGATACCAGGAGCTCTGGCAGAGAAATTTCATGTCTGCACTCAATATACCATTTGGATGTACCCTTATCATCAGAAGGCTGTGGGGAATACTGCAGCAATTCAGTGCCCTTGGATGGATCTCTTTTGTAAAGGAGGAACCTCTTCTATTAACGTTAGAAGACCTGATTCAGCACAAAGCAAGCAATAGACTCCCTGTTCTACTTACACCAGTCCTTGAAGGACACCAAACCACAACACTGTCTTCATACAAGTCACATTTCTAATTCAGAACTCCCTCCCTCCAAAAATGTGCTCACATTTGCTTGAACCACGTCTCTGCCCATCAACTTGTTCACCAGAATAGTCCAGGGAAGTATCCTGGCATTTACCATGTGCTGATTGTGCTCATCTGGGGGGATTTACACCCGAGATTTAAGTGGGGATATTCTACACTTACTCTGCAGAACCCGGACCAAAGGTCAGAAAGCTGAAACTGGATGAGGTCTGCATGGCTCAGATGACACCCTCTTTGAACTCCAGGGCAGCACACAAGTAGCACAAGATATTTCACAGCCCTTTTCCCCTTGTGATCTTCTTGTAAAAATCTGTAGCTCAACAATGACAAGGCAGGTAATCACCATGGATCAGCTGCATTGCCTTAAAAATAAACCAGTCCTACCATCAAGGCACCAAGCAGCAAGGCTCTGCCAAGGCAGCAGGACAGCTTTCTCAGAAGAAATGAGACATTTTTAGCAGCTGGCATATGTGAGGGAAAGGCAGACCCATAAAGACAGCAAAATTCTGTCATGTTACAACTTGTTCAGACTTCAAGCTTTGCCTTCAAAGCAACTTGTAGATGCTCATTTTGTTACCTGTGAGTAGAGCTACTCCTGCTGCACCCCCACCTTTGTTACTTGCTGGTGCAGATTCTGTCAGGAAGAAAAAAGTAGCGGAGCATCAGTCCCAGCAGCAGCTGTTGTGCTTCATTCCTTCCAGACTTTGCAGCTGGCAACTCCTCTGCTACTGACTGGAAAAAGCCATGCTCCTGGAGAAGCTTCTGCCATGACAAGTTTGTGTGGACGACCATGCTGAGGGTAAAGCCACCACAAGTAAGAACCACTCCAACTGCTGAGGAACTGACCATAAAAGTCACCAGAGGAAGGACATCAGGACTGGCTATGGCATTTCTCCTGTGGTCCACTTGCTGTCCCTACCTGCAAGGTGCTCAGATGTGAAGCATCTGCCGTCCTTCACATCTGGCTGCAGCCTTCTGGAGAGCATGCTGAAAGAAGCAGGAGTCACTTTGCTGACACATCTCTGCATTTGGGGAAAAAATAAAAGCAGACAGCCTTGGAATGACTCACTGAGGAAAACACAGGCAGAGGTCCTAAAGAAGAGTAATAGAGAGTGAGAGGATAGAGAATAGAATAGTGAGTGAGAGCTGTGAACGCAAGAAAAGGATCCACACCTCAGAACAAATAAATGGGGAAAAAAGTACCACATTTGTCCTATCTTCCAAATGTTGTTTCTCTTTAATAAAATCTTGGTTTTCTGCAGAATCTTTACCTTTATTTTTCCCCTTGGTAGGAATTCCCTCTGGTTCCTCTGTTCTTTCACCTTTTCACTTTCTATTTCTGCCACAGCTGAAGAAGCAAAGAAGAAAAACATAGCTTTGCTTCTAACAAAAACTTGTCAAAGCATTGTTTTGATGCATTTTGACAGATTCACAGTTCTCAGAAAAAAATATTTAGACCAAAACAGAAGTCACTGAAGTTTTCCCTCCTAGTAAAAAAGGCATTTCTGTAAAAGAACAACAAAAATACTCTAAGTTTCTTGGAGAATCTATTCTTGGCCTGAACTGAACAAAAGTCAGTAAATGCAGGTTTAGAGCTAACATTGCTTCCCAGGTCTTGTGTAAGCCTTGAATTCGTAAATTAGGGTGGAAAACTCCTGCCACTGAAAATCCAAGTCAGTTGGTCCCTTTTTTCTTCATCACCACCAGCAATAAGGACCTCACAGACTGACTCACGCCTTTCCGAACACCTGGACAAAGCTTGTTTCTAGGTTTTGAACTTCCTGAGCCCTGGGGTAGCCAAGAGCTCAACAGATCCCCCTGAAGCTAGAGGAGCCCTTGTGGAGGACTCCGACCTCCCCTCGCTGCCAGCTCAGTAGTCACAGGAAGGAAAGGTGGGTTATGAATGTCTCAGGAGGCTGAGCCAGCCACAGGGTGTACAAGAAAGGGTTACACCATTCTGCTCCGGGAATAAGAGGCATCCAGTCTACTAGAGACCACCACTGCCTGTTGCTGGTGCTTGTCTTACTTTCCCAGTTCACTGCCTGATCCACCTGGGTGGGGAAATACCGCAGAGCTTTTCTAAGTATAGTTGCAGAAAACACAGCTATGGGTCCAGAGGTTACCTGCTGCTGTTTCAGCACCTTGGGGAGGTAAGTGCTGCCTCTCAGCTTCTGGTTTTCCTCTGAAAGTACCAGCAGGAAAACCCTCTACCCAGTCTTTTTCATAACTGGTGAACATCAGGCCCTTACTACAGAGCCTTGCCTGGCTGGGAACCCGCACCAGAGTAATTTAGGGCACATCAGCACATGAAAGTGAACTTGATTTAAGTGAGAGCATCACTTGAAACTGCAATAGCTTTTCTCAATTAACTCTGCACGTAGGAAAGACCTTGAAACGTATTTTCAGCAGCTATATTAAGGCATGATAAAATCCTTTGTGAACACTATTATTCTGGCTCACTTTAAACCTGATACCCCAATCTGACATTAATACAAGGGCTGCGATCATGACTTAGTGGGACATAACTGGGGAGCTGAGATGTGATAACACTTAACCCTCTGTGGTAGAACACCCTGCCAGTGATTTTGTACCATTTCTGCAGCTGTTTGTTTGTTTCTTTTTTTTTCCTGAGGCAAGGGCTGAGTCCTCTGAGACTCATGGTGCCAGAAGCCCAGCATCCCACAGTGCACCATAGCACGGCGTGGCCAGGGATGCCGGAGGGACATGTTCTCGCTGATCTGACTGCTGCAGGTCAAAATTAGCACTATCAAGTACTCCAGTAAAGCAGGTATTACTTATCACGGTAGTTGAAGGCTAAATATTTTATGTCACATTAGTGCTGGGCTAGGTCTGTGCGTGTGGTTAATTAAAGAGGCTCAGCTAGAGAGTGGTAATTTGTTAAGCTGCATAATTCAATTGCTTGCAATCACCCGCCTGTCCCCACACTAAGCTACTCTGAACACGAAAGAAGGTGTTGAACTGTGTCTGTTAAAATTTATCCTTTTGGCTGCTGAGGTGTAACTTCTGCGTGCAGATAAGACCGAACCATTCCCCCTGTGGTTATCACACGTGGGCAGCTCCAGACACCAGCCCTTCCAGCTCTGCTCTTGACAAACGAGCAGTGCTACAAGATGCTCCAATATTCAGAATTTACCTCGAAGCTCAGCCTGACCTTTCAGCTCATGGCTGGCCACGGACAGAACCCTGAGGGATGCAGAGCCCCCCACCATGGGAGAGCCAGGCGAGCACCCACGGGCAGCAACAGGGAGCTGGGGTGCTCCTGGGCCTCCCCATGGGCAGAGGGACAGCAAAGGCTGAGCCCTCAAAAATTAAGCCTTTTCTGCTGTTCATCTCACAACTGAGCTTGTTCCTGTGATTAACTACAATCAGCCAGGATGGAGAGAAAATCCTGTGTCTTACAGCAGGACCGGTGCTCCTGTGCACCCAGACACAGCAGCATCCTGCTTGGAACAGTTATTAATTCCCTGAAAATGTGTCTTTAATCCTAAGAAAGATCTGGTTTAAAATTCCCTCTAGTGGAGAGAGGATGGAAATTCGAGCTGCGAGGTTCAGCTCACCGAGCAATACACAGACAAAGTTTGAGGGGCTCTGAGCTCTCACACTGGCTGCCTCAGGGCCACCTCAGCCCACGTGGAAAAGAAACAGCTGACCAGCTGGAAATTCCTGTATCATTTCATATTATCCAGAATTTTTATTGCAACATATCTGAAAACTAGTAAGGGCAAGCTTTTATTCACTAGAAATAAACCTAGGGGATTTTTATTTTTATTTTAAATGGCTTGTCATACTGAAAAAAAATAAGTGTTTTATTCTGCAATGGCACAGAATCCCAGAATCCCAGCATGGTGGGGTTTGGCAGGGCGCTCTGGGGATCGTCTGGTGCCACCCCCCTGCTCCACCCAGCAGGGTCGCCCAGAGCAGGGGACCCAGGACTGCATTGTCCAGGCGGGTTGGGAATCTCTCCAGAGAAGGAGACTCCACAACCTCTCTGGGCAGCCTGTTGAGTCTGGCAGAACTGAGTCACTCAGAAGGCAGTGATTGCCATGAAGGTTCCTCCCTGGCCACCACATCCTTTGTGGCAGCTCAATGAGCGCACTCACGGACAAACCAGGATGACTTTATTGCCGATGTAAATCAGAGAAGCTCCACTGGCTTCTGAGGAGCTCCGCAGATTTATGCCAGGAGCTGACCCAACATCTCTATTTTCAAAACTAGGGCAGATTGAAATATGCTGGTTTTCAATAATATATTCAGGTTAACAGGGCTTTTATATTTGAGCAATTAATCTTCCATAGACTGAGAATCTCTTGGGACAACATGCAAAGGTTGCTAAGAAGAGGAAAACAAACACAGTTGTGTAACTCAGTTCTCCTGCGCCTTTTCTTTCATGAGAGCACGTTGCAGCGATCCAAAACCAGCAGTAACATTACCTTAATAATCAGGAGCATACTAAGACAGAGTATAGAAATTATTTTACTAACAAGTAGTATTACCTCATCTTGTATTGCTATAAAATGATTCAAACCAGCAATATTGAGACATAAATCTGTGGTAACGGAGGAAAACCAGTATTGTGCTAGAGAAAGTCTTTCTGGTTCATGGTCCGTGCAGATGGGAGGCCTGGGACGTACACACAACACTTGTCTCTGTATGTCTGTGCCTGTGCTTGGGATGTAGTTAAAATCACTCTGGGTCCCACTTCTAATCAGTGCCCCCAAAGAGTCTTCCCAGACCTGATCCTTGTTCCTCTCTGCTCCTTCTTTCTGTCTTGCCTGCCCAGAAACTCTCCTGCCACCTGCCAGCGTCTTCATCATCAGCAACTAATGAACACCACAGCAGATGCTCTTCAGACACCCAGACCAGCGAGGGCTACCGCATCTTCTTGCTTAGAACACAGATATTTGCCCAGGCAATGACATCCAGCCACCAAGGATCCATTTTGGGCAAACCTGTTCCATATTATCCCATTTTTCCAGGTACTTCCAAGTCTTCACTTATCTCTTCCTGTTCTCTGAAGCTCGAGCAGAACCAACACGTGACTTCCAGGCCTGTAATTGCCTCTGTTATTTTCTTCCTCTTTGCATTCACTCTTCCCTAGTCATGCAGCACCACCCCCCAGCTTCACAATTTTACCAAGATCCTTGTGATTTGACCCATAGTTTTTAATTCTTCCAGCATACTGGACTCTAAAATAGCCTGGGAATACAACTGCTCTATGTCAAGCAAACCGGTAATCACAGTTTTGTGCTCAAGCCCAGGGAAGGAAATAACAGCAGCTAAAAAGCATTGAACTGCTTGTTTTCTGAGCACGCTGCCAAAGCCTGGCGAGGGGACAGTGCTAGCGGCAATCTGCGCGATGGCCAGTCCAGAGGTGGCTGACTGCAATGGACACCAGTTGGTCACGTTCAGTACCTGCATCATTGCACAACAGAAGTTTCCAGTTGCAAATAGCAACAGACTCTGAAAGGATATGCAGGTGGCTACTACGTGATTCATGTGTGTGGCATCTGCGATTCTGAAGTGGCAATTACACCCCACACTCCCTGCTGCAAGAGCAGTGCATTGAGTTATGCTGTCTGGAAATCTGTCCCTTTGCACTGTTGTTTTTTTCCTTTCTCCTCCCACCAAAAAAACCAAAACCAAAACCAAAATGAAACAAAACAAAAAAAAACCACACACACCCCCCCCCTCACAAAAAACAACCAAACAAAAAAAACCAAACAAAAAACAAAACCAACCAAAACCAAAGCCAACCAACCAAAGTTTTTCTTCTAAGCCTGATAAAACAGGAAATGTCATTGGTTCTATGTTATAACAGCAATATCACCTTCTGCTAGGAACCAGTGTTTCTGCTTCTGGCCATGAAATTCAGGTAATGACCCGTAACTGAAGTAAATTGCTGTTTCATTTCCCATCCCTTGCAGACATCTTACTAATGGAAATTGATTTCTAGCTTTATTCTTTTTCATTTAACATGCTCATGTAATGTCTTTATTTTAGACTCAAGTGGTTTCCAGTGAGTTTTAGGCAAAAGGAGACCACTGAAAGCAGTGGGTTAATCAATGTTCTGTTAAACAGAGCATGGTGGGGACATTCTTGTACACATAGTGGGCTCCTGCTATCCTCTGCTCACACCCACAGACATGTTCCAGAACAGACCCTCAGATGGAGTAAACCAGCAGAGCTCACATCCGTGGACCACACACAGAGGTGCTGCTGTTATGGACCTGATCCCCCACTTAGTCACAGGCTCTTGTACAATTGTAATCCTGGAGCAAAGGAGGCTCCAGGGAGACCTGGCTCTGACAGCTCCTGACAGGAGGTTGGAGCCAGGGGGGGTCAGGCTCTGCTCCCAAGGAATAAGCACCAGGACAAGAGGAACCAGCCTCAAGTTGCCCCAGGAGAGGTTTAGGTTGGAGCTGAGGAACAATTTCTTCCCCTCCAGGGTTTTCCAGGGATGTCCCAGGCTGCCCAGGACAGGGGTGGAGTCCCCGTGATCCCTGGAGGGGTTTCCAAGCCCCCTGTGGAGCTGTGGTGC
>JANIJG010004858.1:96228-111083 GCA_024611175.1 Megaceryle torquata | reverse complement strand
TGATAAAGACCTGAGTCTGTGAAGTTTTTTTAACTGTGGTGATTTTGGACTGTAGTCTTATGTGGAAAAATACTTTTTCTTCAGGTAACCAAAACCTTGCAGCTATGAATCAAATACAGTGCTAGTGAAACACCTTGAGACGAATGATAACAGGAGCTTGTACAACATCTAAGAGGAAGATGTCAGGAACCAAGTTACAGAATCTTATCAGAATGGTTTGAGTTGGAAAGGACCTTAAAGATCATCTAGTTCTAACCCCCCTGCCATGGGCAGGGAAGTTTCCACTAGACCAGCTTGCTCAGTCATGGCTTTTCTTCCATTAAATTTATTTTTGTGTTTGGTGATGATTCTTGCAGACTGTCTTTATTTTTTTGTTGTTGTTGTTTTGTTTTCTTTCATCTGTTAGGGTTTTTTTTTTTACTGGGCAGTTTAAGGTTCTTGTAGGAAGTTGGTGTGATGGCTGTGCTGACAGTAATGAAACCCACTTTTTTATGAATTGCAAAATTGGCCAAAATCTTGCATTTCTCTGGTATTTTCCACTTTGAATAGCACATGGTCACACAGACCTTCCTGGTAAGTGACTGATTACATTTAATTATGACATACTTCCAAGTATTATTTTGCTTTTTATACTTCATTTCCTTTTTCTAAGAATCCCAAATCTATTCATTTAATGAGCTTGTCAACTCTTCTGTGGCCTGGTCAATATAGGCTTGATTTTTATAAGGGTGTTATGATACAGAGAAATTAAATAGTTTCTTTCTAGTCATGAAGTCAAATCTGAATCAAAGTTCTATATATACAAAACTTGAAACCATACCTCATAGTCTCACCTTAGACATTCTCCCCTCCCAAATCCACAGTGTTGTGAAAAAATGGCCTCTATAATTACAGTGAATTTTATTAGGTGGTGGTGTTTGAAAAATTAAAAAAAAAAAAAAGAAAAAAAGTGTGGGTTTTTTTTTTTTTTTTTCTTTTGTGTGCTTCTGAGGATTATCTCTTGTAATTTAGGAACTGAAATAATAAAAGCATTAAAAATATGTTTGGTGTGGCTGAAGTGGAACGAAAACAGGTTTTGTTGCTTGTAAAACTTTGCTCACCAGTGAGTACAAATTCAGGAGGATCATATGAACTGAGCCTGGCTCCTCTTTCCAGTTTCTTCTCTTAAAAATTATGGCTTTACAGAGGCCTGCCTGTGATCAGCTGTGAGGCTGTGTAAATGTTTCTGAAAGAAGCTCAGAAAAAAAACGTGATGGTGAGCAGAGTGGTGTAGGGCAGTACTGTATGTGCTGCCTGCATATATCAAATGAAGAATTTGACCTGGATTTTTTTGTATGCTAGAGCAGAATACATGGTTGGTTATGGGCTGGTCTTGCTGCTTGCTATCTCTTGAGGCACAAATGAAAGGCATGAGAAAGAACAAGTGTTGGGGATGGGAGGAGATCAAAATCCATAAATGAATAGTGTAGGAAGGTGAATATCACTCTCTCCCAACTGAGAGTTTTGAAAAAAAAAACAAGTTTGGGGACAGTTTAATCACATGTATGCTCAGGAGAGTTTTAATAAAAGTAATGTAGTTCTCTAATAAAAAAAAAATGACAAATTCATTCCTTAATTTGAGAAATTGACGTTTTTCTGAGCACAACCTCTAGCTGAAAAGTGCTTGAATGTCTTCACTGTAGATTCCTCCATCCTGTAATATGTGGCAGCTGTTTCCATTCCAGCACAGAATGAGCACATCAGCTGGTGTTTTAATATTCTGAGAGGGAGTTTGGGTTGTTAAGGGAGGTAGTAAGCCTTCGAGTGTCTTAAGAAATAGTTAAATGAACAGCTTAGATGGTGTGGTAAGAGAACACTCATAGTTCATAGAAGTTCTGCTGAACTTTCTCTGGCTGACCAATCCTCTGCGTCTCAGAGATGAGCATGAAAAGTCCCTAATTTTGCAAAGCCATTTTAGCCAGGGAATATGTAAATGTGGGGTTTCTTCTCTACTTTGATCTGTTTGGTTCTTGAGCCATCATTTATGGCTCCTTAGAAAATTGGGTTGTTTGTGTTGTGTTCCTCAGGGCCACATTGAAGGTCTGGGTAGCCAGCAGTTACAGCTTTTTATTTTTTTTTTTTTCTTATTTTTGGTTTAGTTTTCTGGGTTTTGTTTGCTTTATGTAACCATTGGTGTAGCCAACCTCTTAAGATCAGATGACAATGATATTTGACATACATTCTTGCTTAGAAAAAAAAGCCAAGAATTATATTAAATAAAAACGTTATTTTCAGTTTTAACCCATTTCCAGAGCCTTTAAAATGTTGTGCATCTGTTAATAGTGGCTTAGATCCTTCTTTTCATCCTCTCAGGACTTTGCTGTTGTAGCACTTAGAATAGTTGTCTAAAAATGAAGCAAGCCTCACCCAATGGAAAGCTGTCTTCCTATATCAGCAGAGAGGTTGCACTAGACCTCTTGCAGCAGCTCGGTGATTTTGCTGTCGATAACTCCATGAAACAGTGGAGCAGAAAATTCCAGACCTCTTGATGATGCCCCTATAGCCTGTGAAAAAGAGCAGGCGTGGGCACTTGTTGGCTGGACTACAGCTGGTAGAGGTGACCGGAGGACAGAAGAGAACTTCAGAGGAGTCATGAGAGGCCCTGTATGGGAAGAGGAAGCTTTAAAAGGAGCAGAGTAACGTGTACTCCTTCGTGCAATCTCTAAGCAGGAAGACAGATGGAGAAACTGCAACAAAATCTTTCTTTAATTTGTAGAGGAAAAAACCAATCCACCCTGAGTAAATTCTTTGATGATGTAAGTTTGGTTTCAAACACAATCTGAGAATTCAGGAGTTTTTTTCCTGGACTGCGGATGTCTTTGGCTGCATGGATCAGACAGGGCCTGCCCTGGGCTGTTTGGCTTTGCGTGGAAGGTGGGTGTTAGATGCAAGATGAAGACTACTGGTATTGATGGGATTTCTAGTGCAGAAGTGTTCAACCACAGACTGCTCAAGGAAATGGGCAGGGAAGTTAGGTTGTCCTTCTAGTCTTAGTATTTATTGATTATAAAATTATTTCTATATGAAAAATGCAAATAAATCTTTCATTGTATAAGCTTACCAGTTAGTTTCTTTCCTCAAGAACGTCATAGAGTTACAGGCTGATTTGGATTGGAAGGGACCTTTAAAGGCCATCTAGTCCAACCCCCCTTCAGGGAGCAGGGACATCTGCAACTAGAGCAGGTTGCTCAGAGCCCTGACCAACCTCACCTGGAATGGTTCCAGGGATGGGGCATCAACCACCTCCCTGGGCAATCTGGGCCAGGGTCTCACCATCCTCACCATAACAAATTTCTTCCTTCTCTCTAGTCTAAATCTCCCTCTTTTAGTTTAAAACTATCACCCTGCCTCTTGTGACAAGAGACCCTGCTAAAAAGTCTGTTCCCATATTTCTGAGAGGCCCCTTGAAGTACTGAAAGGCCACAATAAAGTCTCCCCAGAGCCTTAGTAAGGACATCGGAATTGATGGGGGACATCTGGATTTGCCTTCATGTCTATAGGTTTGTGTGTAAAAAATACATTTATATCTCTTGCTGAAATTCCAACTTGGCAATAGCTGTTAAATATTTCCATATAATTTTTACTCGTGTCATTTAAAAGAAGCTGAAAAATCCCAGTGTCAGAAATTTGTTCTTGACTCCTTTTACTAGAAAGCCCTGACAAATTCCCTTGAGTCACTCTAACTACTTTGTCATGCTTTTAATTCTATGACCATATAGACCAAAGAAAGTGAAGCACAATTGTCCCCTTTGTTGCAGACAGTGACTGGAGCTCATATTTTGAGTAAAGAGTCCAAAACCAGAACTTGAATGTTATCATGTTGACTCATGTTGTACAGACACTATGAGTGTAAGATGATGAAACACACCTTTATTGTGCGGTCCTTTCTCCATCCCTTCAGTGCCAGCATGACAGTAGCCTGGGTGTGCTGTCTCTGTCTGGCGTTGGGGTTTGCACTGAAATGAATGACAGGAAATTCAGGGAAAAAAAAAAAAAAAGGAGAGCAGTTTGGATACAAATTGACTTGAAAAAGAATTAAAAAAAAAAAAAGTTTATAGGAAGTGTTTCCCTAACCTTCAGCTAAGTTTGGTTTACTGCTGTCATATGTTACCTGACCAGAAGCCAGCTGTTACTTTCCCCAGCTCCTTGCATTTTTAGCTATTACTGCGGTGTTTCTTTTGCATGTAACCACTGCCTAACTGTAATGCAGGATTGTCATCTGCAGTCAAAGTCTGAGAGTGCTGGGCAGCTTTGCGTGCTTGTCTTTTCCCCCAGAAGTCAAACTTACTTAAATAAAAATGTATTCTAATATTTTTCCCTTTTATTTTATTTTAAACCATCTCTGTTTTACAGCAGGGAAGCAAAAGAAGGAATGAGGGTATAGATTGGTTAAAGATATGTAAGGGCCAAGCTCTCATTGTTTTAATAGTTTCTAAAAGGCATTGCCCCAGAAATACTTGATGTTTAGATGTCACTGTTGTTATGACCAGGGGAGAGGGAGGGATTTGAATTGGGATCTTTGGATTATAAATCTAGTGCCCCAAACCATTCAATGTAGGGGAGTTGTGTTGTTTTGTTGTGGGTGTGGTTTTTGTGTTGTGTTTTGGGTTTGTTTTTTTTTTGGGGGGGGGTTGGTTTTTTGTTTTTTTTTTTTTGTTCATTCACCTAAGTTTTAAAGGAATATATTTATCCCTGTCCAGTCAGGTGTTGTACTTGATGTATATAATTTAATTTTAGAAGTTATTATTTAAGAGTTAGCATTTTTGGCACCATTTTTAAAACTGCCACTGGTATTGAGCTCTTCCATACTGGAGAGCCTGGCTTCACCTTGCAGACATGTTGGGGCACCAGTTACCTCAAAGTGCAAGTTCTTGCTCTCTTTAAGTTGGGCTTCGAAAACTAAGAATAGCCTTAAATGAAGCACTGTTGTACATAAAAAGCTTATTTGTGGAATAATCAAAATCCAAAATCCTAATGTGTAGAAATGTTGGAGGTTTTTTAATATTTTATTCTTAATTGCAGTGTACATATAAGAAAAAGCTTCTGTAGATCATAGAATCAGAGGCTTGTTTTGGTGGGAAAAGACCCATAAGATCACTGAGGCCAACTGTTAACCCAGCACTGCCAGGTCACCACTAAACCATGGCCCTCAGCGCCACATCTCCATGGCTTTGAAACCCCTCCGGGGATGGGGAGTCCACCACTGCCCTGGGCAGCCTGGGCCAACGTGATAGCCCTTTCTGGAAAGAAATTTTTCCTCATGTCTAACCTAAACCTCCCCTGGCACAACTTGAGGCCATTTCCTTTCATCCTATCGCTTATTTCTTGGGAGAGGAGACTGCACCTACCTGGCTCCAACCTGCTTTCAGGGAGTTGTTGAGAGTGAGAAGGTCTCCCTTGAGCTGCCTTTTTTCTCCAGGCTGGACAACCCCAGGTCCTTCAGTTGCTCCTCATCAGACTTGTGTTCTAGACTCTTCACCAGCTTAATTGCCCTTCTCTGGACATGCTCCAGCCCCTCAATGTCCTTCTTGGAGTGAGGGCCCAAAACTGAACCCAGGATTTGAGGTGCAGCCTCCCCAGTGCCCAGTGCAGGGAGACAATCCCTGCCCTAGTCTGCTGGCCACACTAGTGCCAGGATGCTGGTAGCCTTCTTGGCCACCTGAGCACATGCTGGCTCACCTTCAGCAGGGTGTTGACCAACACCTGCAGGTCCGTTAATGATGGTCAATTTCCATCTGCTCTGCCCCAGCCTGGAAGGGTGTTGTGACCCAAGTGCAGGACATGTCACTTGGCCTTGTTGAACTGCAGCAAAGACAATCGATCCAGGCAGCAGTAGATGGATCCTAATAATAATTTAAATAATAAGTGTACTTGACTAATACTGTTACTGTTTTTAGAGGGAATATATCCTAATAATTCTTCTCTTTCATAGAACCTCCATCAGATCTTTCCAATTCTTTGGTGTGGGTTTTTTGTTTGTTTTTCTGGGGAGGAAAAAAAAAAAGCTAACTGGTTCCCATGTAAGCTTCACTGAGTCTGAACTAACTGGGAGTTAGGAGCAGCTGCTTGAGGTATTCTGACAAATCTTGAGACTCTGCCATCTGATCTGTCAGTCTTGTGGCTTGGTATTAGTAGAAAAAGACAGTTATCTTTACCATTTTTAATGAATATTCTTGGAGTCCAGCAGATGAGCTTTTTGTTTTACATTCAAGACTTTTACTTCCAGTACAATTTCAATTGAAGTAAAACTAGAAGACAGTGGAGAAGAGTTATGAACTCAAGGAATGCTTTCATTCTCAGAATAAATTATTTCCTTACTTGGCATTTACTCAGTTCCAATTTCTAATATTTTGGTAACTTACCATAAAATCACATATGATGACATGGTTCTTTTTCATAACCTCTTACAAACGGTTGCAGTGAATGTTTCTTGTTAACTCCCTTTAACATAAGCATTATAATCGTAAGATAAACCATAATGCTGTGAATCAGTTGCCTCTTCCTTCAGGCATGTGTTTGTGGTGAAAATATGGTACTTGGCTGGATGGGCAACATGCGGGGAACTTCAATGCCTGACTTGAAATAGGTGAAGAAATATTCATGCAGAAATGCTTTGAGCCTCTGGAATATTCCTGTTGGTAAGGTCATTCCTGGCAGAATATAAGGGATTTTTTTTTTTCTTCTTCTTCTTGGACTATATCCAGATTAATTAAATTTATTACAGGAGCACATCTGATTTCCTCTGGCTCACCTTGCCTTCTGTTACAGGAGGTTACTGTGACATGGAGTTCTCCTGTTCTGGAGGTGCTGGGCAGCTGTATATAGACAACTGTCCTGAGTATTTTACCACTTCTGTCTTCCTCCCTTTTGGCCTCCAGCACTAGATAAAGGGTAAATTTAACTTACTTAAGATTTCTGTAATGTTTCCAGTGTTTTGACCCTGCCAGGGTATTTTGCAGTCCTGTCCTTCCACTGGAAGGAAGTCCTGATTCCTTTGTGTCACCTATAGTTTCACTAAGTGCTGACAGGTTGTCTTGCAAAAAGAGGCTCACAGTCTTCAACTCTTACGTCCTCTTTAGCAGGAAGTCAGATGTGGTTTCCCAATCTTAAAATCTCCTGTCTAGCCATTTATGCTGTGTCATCTTTCTTGCCAAACTTCACCCCACAGCATCCTCCAAAAATATGGTCCAAAGGTTGAGCTTTTCCCTTTTCTCCTCTGAATCCTTCCTTTCACCCATGTTGTCTTAGCAAGTCACAGGCAGAACAATTGTTGAATGTCAGCAAAGCATCCACTTTTTCATTTGTGATGAGCGTGGAGCAATGGCTGGTCTGCACAAGAGCAAGAGGGGAAACCTTATTACTTTTTAGGGAAGACCTAAATGAAGAAACAACATTGCAGTGATTTTCCAGGACGCTAGGAAAAATCATGTTGAAACAGAGTATTTGTTATTTTTGTTAGATAATCACAGGATCAATCTGTAACCAAATAAAATTCTGTTATCTGATTTGATAAAAATGGCTGGTGACGTAAAAGCCTGAGTTAATGCTTAGCTTATTCTGGACCCCTTATCATATTTGATTGAGCATTAATGACTGTACTGATGAGTCGCACTTAGTCACTTATTTTAATTAATTGTCCATGTCTTGGATTTTTAAGAATTGGCCAGCTTGATATAAACCATGTCGTCTTTTATGATTTTTCTTACAACCTTGAGGATGTATGCTGGTGGTGGTATTTATACTGGGTGGTGCTTTACTCATTTGCAGAGCTTTTCTGCTCGGTGACACTGACTGTGGAATAAGCTCATGCTCAGAGGGAAATGGGAAAATCTCATTCTTCTTCTTGTCATTTGTCTTCAGCCTACTCTGTAAAACTGAATTATCTGCAGGAATTTACTGGATCAACATAGAGAATGAAAATGTTCCAGTAATAATCTCTTCATTTGCATGTCTAACTTTTTTTTTTTTTGGTGTGGAATTGCTCTGTTATTGTCAGTCTTTAGAGAAAATAATACCTTATTTCTGAAACTGTGCCTAATGATTAAATGCTCTTGGTCTGGCAAAAGTAGACTTTGCTATTGGGTGGGAGTCAGATTTAAGAATTTAGCAGAAAGCTGGCTCTGGATTACATCACCAAGGTAAACTCTGGCCTCTTTGAGGGGCTGTGCTTGCTGGGCTATTTTGCAGACTTGGACAGTGTGTCAATAAACCATCTGTTCAAGAAATATATTGTTAATTTTGGTGCTGCTGTTCGAATCAATAGGATTCCTGTGAAGTGCTTTGGCAGTCCTTCTGGAAGGAATACCACTGGCCCTGGGAACAAACCGTTCACAGCCGATGCGAACCCACCAGATATCAGGAAAACAAAACAATGCAAGTTCATAATATTAAATTGTCCTTGGAAATCTGCTTTGAGCCGCTGCTTCCCCTGCAGTCAGTCAAGGGCTGGCTGGCCACCAGTTTCAGCTTAGGTTTGGTTCTTGTGCTTGTGGTATGGTCCTTAATTAGTTGATGGATTTTCTTGTCTGGCTTTGTGAGCTGGGCAGTGTATAGTGGCAGTGTTAAAGGAGATAATTTGGGGACCACCAGCTCTATTTACTGCATCTGCTTGAAGTAAACATCCTTCGGGACTTTCTCTGAGGCTCTTGATGAGTGCAATAGGTACCTTCTGTGAGCGCTGCGTTTTGGCTCCACTGCCAAGCTAAGATTTTAGATACAGAAATATATTGGTGTCCAAAATCCATGGATAATGTAATGCTTGTAAAGGGTGTGGCATAATTCTACTAACTGATTGAAAGGAAATCCACTGTAAAGGATGTATATCACTTAAACCTAGTGGTCTGCTGGTGCTTCAGATGTCCTGCTGGCTTCTGGCAGCATCTGTCCATCTGCCAGCCCCAGGGTGCCTCAGATACACTCATGTCTGAAATGGGACTTGATGTCTCTTCTTGGGTACCTGCCTCCGCTTATTGCACCCTGAAAGGTTATGATTAAGGCAGCAAATCTAAAGCTCCAGTTTAGAGTAACAGCATGACAAGAGCTTGGATCTCTCATGCTGCTGGTTGGAGCTGTGTGGAAAAGCAGGATATTAGGCTTTGAGTATCACAGCGGGGTCTACTTGCTCCCCGGCCCTTCCCCTTCAGAGATTCCTCCTGTGCATCTTTAGCTCGCAGATTGTGATACAGCTGTTCATGACGTGATTGCATATTTTTCTGTCTGCATGATCCTTGCCTCATTCAACATGGAGGACAGATGGCGCTCAGGGATTCATTACAGCTTGGTAGTCAAAGAGACTGTTGTTTGCAGGATCACAAACACGTTTCCTGCAGATGTTGAAATAAATGAGGCGGGGGGTTATAGGAAAAAGAGAGGATGATCTCATGTGTAAAGCCAGTCAACCCGTCAAGGGATGATTTGGAGAATTGGAACTCTGCCTTCAGGATACCGGATCTGGACGAATAACTTGAACCCGGCTGCTTAGCCTGGGCCTGACCTATGTTCTGATTTCTGCACATAGAGAATTATCCTCAGCTTGGTTTCGTTTATCTTCTCAAAATGATTTCGTGTATCTTTTCTTGGTAGTTGACTGTGCAGCCAGGGGAAACAGTGTATTTTCTGGTTTATGACTTAGAAATTTCTTCCTCATTACAGTGACCTGGATAACCCTCAACGTGCCCTTTCTTTGTTGCTTTTAGAGTTTGCCACGATTCTTCAACAACTAACATGGCAGGGCTTGTTTACCAAGGTTCTCCAGTGTCCTACTTGGTAGAACCCAAGTTAAGCTTGAATATAAATGAACCAGCTCTAGAATATGTCTATAAATACAACGTTCCTTCCCTCCCACCTGCCTGTTTATGCTGAATTTGGCTGATTGAATTTTATAAGAATAAGTCGTTGCGATGATTATTGCAGGAGAAATAATGGTGGATTTGTGCATTATGGGCTTTCTTTAAGTATGAAAAGCTACTTCCTTTTTATGATAAAGAAGCCTTGTTCCTGTTGTCCTAGCATTGAGCTGCCTTGAATGAAAACTCTGAACTGAATGTATGCTAAAATCTTTCTTATCCAGACTTCCTTAGACTAAAAGGAATAAATAAACCCAGGGTAATTTCTGGCCTCAAGCTCTTATGAGGGCTGACAAGATTAAAGAAGGGATATTGTAACGTTCTAGTCATGATAGCAAAACAAAATTGTAATGGAAATGCCTGCAAATAATTGCTCAAGAGCAAGAGTTTTGGGACTGACATAAATCATTATTTTTGAGGGCTTATTCTGTCCTTGCAAAACAGAGGATCAAGGATCATTTCCTTGTGACCAAGCCCCACCTGGTGCTTTTTTGTTCTTTTCACTCTGAAGCTTTTGCTGATGGTTCTGGTCTCACTGTGGTCCAGCTGAATCTGAAAACTGATCTCTTGGTATATTTTACTTTGATGGTCAGAAACAGTTCTGAAGTTCAAGGCCTCTGGTGGCCCTTAATTTCAGTAGAAATCATCAGAAAGGGATCAGGAGACAGTGGCCTATGAAGAACCCATTCAAGTCCTGCTGGCTGGTTTGTGGTTTGCCCATCAAAGCCACCTGTGGATCTCTAGAGAGCTGGGGTGCCAGGGTTCAGTCAGAATTCCCTTCCCAGGTTTGCAGGGGGATTGATTTCAACTATTTATTTGAACTATTCCTGCTCATTCATTGTTAAAGGAGCAGCTGCTAAATGAACTGTCCTGTGCTGGGGATTAGATCCTGGAATTTGTTTTCCATTATTTTTTTCTGGGTGCTGTTATGATCTTAGGTGTGACTTCAGGAATGTACTGTTTGTGGGAAAGGCTTTCAAAGGGAAGGTTGTATAAACTGGCTGACCAGACCTTACAACCTCCAGTAGTCTAGTGCAGCAGTCTGGTGCTGCCTGTTGTGCTTGTGCTCTCCCAACTGACTTCCCAGGTCTAAAATCCATGTCCCTTGGTGTGAGTGCAGGATGTGTCCTTGTACCTCACTCTTCATGGGGAGGAGGTTACAAAGAGGAACTTCATCTCTGTCCTGTCCTGACCATGTGAGCATCTTAATATAGAAGCAAAGCTGGGGGAACCAAGAATGTGTCACTACGGTAAAAAGGCTATTAACTGCGTGCTGAGTATTTTTTAATCAGGATTGTAGTTCATGGAAGCATATACATTGAATTTATGCACTGGCTAAATATAATTGCTCTATTCTTTTTGGTTTTTATCTGTAGAGCTGCTAGAAACACTTGAATGACTGGAATTCAAGATACTTGGTTTGTGCTCATACCCTGAGGTAGAGGAAATAAGCACAAGAAATTTCTCTAGATCAGGCAAGTAAATATCTCTACCTCCATAGCTTATATGAAATTAAGTTCTTGGTAAATAAATGAATTGTGAGAACCTTCCTAAAGTGGTGGAACTAATTTGCTCTGTTACAAAATATAGTTCAAAAGAAACATAAGAATTTTAATGATCTTTTTTTTCTGTATTTAATAGCTAAAGGATTTCTCATACTGAACTCTGCTTTGAAAAACGGGGAAGCCTCTGCTGCCTAGAATTGAAATCAACCTTTGACAGTTATCTTGAATAAAAATTAAGGTGAAGATGTCCGTTATAGATCCTTATCAACACATTGTGGTAAGTAGCTTTTAAATCGTCTATATATGCTGTCTTGTATAATATATATTGTCTCGTCCTTTATCCATTTTGAAGTTACTCTAAATAAACACACAGCATTGGAGTTATCCTTAATTCCTTCAAGAAGTGTTAAGTGTGGTTAAAGCAAATATCTTCAGGAATTTTTTTGAATTAAATTTGAAAAATTCAAGTTAGCTCTTCGAAAGCATGTCAAGGCTTTGGGTGTGGTTGCTCATGTGTAAGCCAGGATGGAGTATAGGCTCCTCACAACCTCCTGGATACAGTGTCATTTGGGATCATTCTGAAGGATTTGCTTGTTCAAAAGTGTTTCATCAAAGTGCCTGTAGTTAACTGTTCTGTTCAGTTTTTTTCACACAGTAAAAGTAACTGGCTTTCGGCTGCAGTATTCACACACATCTTGTCTGGGGTGACTTTCCAAAGTAAACACGCGATTGGCAATTCTTGCTCAGACTGAACTCTTGAAATAAGCTGGGTGTGTTCATGTTGAGAATTTCTCATAAGTCTCAGAATCTCACGGCAGGAGAAGTGATACGTACTCAGAGTTACCATGTGCTTGTTGGAGTGTTGAACTTTTTACATGGCTAAAAATACAGCCATGTGCTTCCTTAAAATGATCTCTTATCAATTATGTGGTTTCTACCCCATGCACTCACATCCTTTACATGGGTTTGCAGCCAGCAGATGTTAAACGTGTGTTTTACCCCCTCTGTCCTTCTGTGAACTCCACCCGTAAAGATAAGTGTCAGCCTTATGTCTGTATTTTAATAGCATTAAAACAATGCACTAGCTTCCTCCTTTCTGCACCAGTGCCCTCTCCTGGCTAGAAAGTTTGGTCTGCCTTGTACCCTGATGGGAGAGGTCTCCAACTCGCTCAGTTATATTTTATTGAATCATTCACATAAAGCATCTCTTTTGATACACATCTACAGACAATAATGAACAAATGGAGCCATAGAAGTATGTGCAGTTATGGCCCTCAGGCAGTGCTGGATTGTTGCTAGTGCAGGAAGGAACACTGGTCATGCAAGAGCTGATGCTATAATCGCTTGAAAAGTGGATAGAAGTCTTTGAGGCTTCTTAATTAAGAAATTGAAGTTTTACTAAAATTTAGAAAAAGTCTGGGGCAGCGGGCTCATATCAATGCAAAAATACTGAATTTTTAATGATGTTCAGATACCATAAAAGAATTCTGCTTTTTCCAAAAGTCCTTCTGTGAACTGTTATGTGTTTTTGAATGTCTTCTCCTCTCCCTCCCACTTGATGAAATGTTTGGAGGAATAATGTAAGGCACTCCCAGAGTGACTGCAGGTACAGACAAAACTGACTGTACCAAAATACTTTTAGATTTGGAGAGTATGAGTTAAGATGATGCTTAATACATCTTCAGCTGCATTGACGGAGGGGATAAAAATTATAACAGTGGGAAAAATCAAGATAAAATGTGTGTTTGTGTGTATGTGTATGCACAAATGTTTGTCTTAATTGTAGTACCCCATGAAAGAAGAGCATGGACTTTCTGAAAACCTGTTACTTAAGAAACTAGGCAAATGTTTTAATTTGTCCGGCCCATTTGTCAGCTCGAGCATCCTTAACATTAAGGAAGTAGAGTAATAAATACTTATTACACAATCTGTCTATACCAGAGCTTCCTGATCAGTATTTCGTGTGCAAAGACATCTCCTGGCTGAGTTATGTTTGGTGTTTTGGTGTTCTGGGATATGAAAAATACTAAAGGCATGCAAACCCCTTGCAGCTGGTCGGCGCAGGAAGTCTGTAGAGAAAAGCTGTGATGGTGTTAGTGGAGATCTCAGCGTGTTGCTCTGTTTCCCCACCCTGGAATGGAAGGTAGTTGTGATAACATCCGCAGATAATGTGGTGATATGTAAAATAGAGGTGAGCAGATAATTAGGGAAATTTTCCTGGGAGGAAAAAAAGCAATCAAGGGTGGGGAAGGAAGAAAAGAGGCAGGAGGAGAAGTTAGAAGGGATGGAGGGCTGGGGGTGAGAACAGGAGATCCCGAACCATGTCTGTGCAGGATTCTGGGAAAAACTTCTGGGTTGAAGCAGTAGAGTGTGAATGTTGTCCCCCAGTGTTCCCATCGTTCAGAGAGGGTGCAGGAAAACTCTTTGTTTCCGTTTCCTCGTTTGTTTGTTTCCTTTTCACTTCTCTTCTTCCCTTATGCTGAAAGACGAAGTGAAACAAAATGAGTACATAAAGCTGGTTCACTTTGGGTGACAGGATTTAAGGTTTCTTTGAGTTAATTGTCAGCTTCTGAACCTGGCTTGGATTTTTAAAGGTATGCAGATGTTGCCTCACTGAGTGTTGCAATGTGCAAGTGATTTATACACAATCGTCTTATTTTTCAGAAGTAATTGAGGAGTTGGCAATGTTCAGATTTTTATCAAGACTTAAGGTGAACATAAGTCACTTTAGAAAATGCAGCTTAGTCATCTAAACGAGAAGGGCTGGATTTATAAAGGTATTCAGAGTCCATACATTTATTGTAGCTTTTTCTTTCCCAAAACTAACCAAAAAATGCTTCTGAAAGATGTGCTATCTGTTAAAGTGGGCATTTAAACCTTTAATACCCTTAGAAACTGAATCCAAAAAGGAAAATAGCCTTAATTTCTAATTGCACTTAATTTACATAACAAACACTTGTTTGGGGGTAAGAAAAGAAGTAGACTATGTATCTCTGTTTTAGTTTTTTTTTTTCTTTCCTAAGAGGGAGATGGTTTATTTTAGTAGTTGCAAATTTCTTCCAAACGTGTGATTATGGCCAAATATTAAGAACTCTATAATTATAAAGCCTGAGTGTGTTATTTAGGGTGAGGCGTGGGGAAAGACGACAATGTTTCTCTGTTTTGACAGACCTCATTTCAGAGGATACCAGATCTTAAAACAGACTTGACTTCTTTGGCAGAAGAGCAGCTGGAATGATGGGGTTTGTTGCTTCAGTTGGTAAAAAGCAGCTCTCACAAGAGTATCAGCAAAACAATTAGCAACTTGTAATAGAAAGTGGAGATATAGAATCACAGAATGTTTTAGGCTGGAAGGGACCTCTAAGAGGTCATCTGGTCCAACCTCCCTCCACAAGTAGGGACATCTCTACCTAGGGCAGGTTGCTCAGAGCCCCATCAAGCCTGACCTTGAATGACTCCAGGGATG
>JANIJG010004858.1:76931-90908 GCA_024611175.1 Megaceryle torquata | reverse complement strand
TAATCAGGTAACGAAGCATGTTAAGTAATTAGAAGATGGATGAAGATGTGAGTGGTGGAAGGATCAAACAGTTGATTGTGCCAGACAAAATATATATATATATGTATCTATAATATATATATTTTTTATATTTTTTTTCCATTTGATTTGACAAAACTGTGACTTACTGAAGGAATTTCTGAACTTTTACATTGGGTTACTGATACCAAGGGTAAGCTTCACTACCTGGCGGGTGGTTGTGGTACATAATATGAGATGCTTTGTGTTGGGTTGGGTACTTGAGTGTTGCTCTCCAGTGATGGACACTACCAAGCTGTTGACTATTCCAGTGTCTTTGTCCTGATTTGGTTGTGGTTGTTCCAGTTTGTGTAGACAGCAACTGCTCTGTGTGCAAGAGAGGTAATTTTACACTCTGGTGGTAATGGAGGTTCTGGGGAACATAAGAGCTATATGTTTTGCTTTTCTTGGTTTCTTTTTTGTATTCAACTTTCCAAGACTTTCTAGAATAGCTGTGAAAGATCTGAGTAAATATTAAGGCTTTTAAACATGTGGAAGCATTTATGATTTTGCTGTTTGTGTGAGATTTTTCATCTTAAGCATTTGAGGTCTACCTCTGCTTGAGGAGTTTTAGATCTAGGAGAGGTTTGGTGCCCGTGGTGCCCCAGCTATATGGGTGGTCACAGAGGGCCTGGCTTTTCTGGCATAATTATCCCTACCTCTGTCTCCTCAAGCCTAGGTTGGGGAGATAAGCAGTATGTTAAGCAAAGAGTTCTTGAGCTCTTCATTAACAGAGAGCATAAATGGTTGTTCTGTCTATAAAGTGAGGTCATAGATGCTCACCACACTGTAACTTCCACAGGCAGTGTGTTTCTTGCTCTAGTTGATCATGTCCCTGCTCTCAGCAGGGGGGTTGGACTAGATGACCTCTTGAGGTCCCTTCCAACCTAGACATTTCTATGTTTCTATGTTTCTTTGACTGAACAGTTCACACACTCGGCACAGCTGATGCAAGATGTATTTTTAGTGTCCTGGCTGAACTGGAACAACAGAGAAAGCTGGAGCTAGGATAGCTTCCAGCCCTCTCTTTTATTTGCCTAAGATTTCCCATTGTCTCTGTAAGCTTTACAGATTTTGTCAAGTGAACTGACAGAGACAAGCAGCCAAATCTGGATCTGGGTCTTACTAGGATCTGAGAAGCTAAGCTACAGTAGCCGCTTTTGTTTCTTACTCAAAGCACATCAAAACAAATGAAAATGGCAATAATTGCATCATAGAAATGAAAAGCATTTGCCTGGATCATATATATGAAGGAATTTAGTCTGCTTACAGTAGTTGGTCATTCTGTGAATGTGTGTGGGGCTGATAAAAGAGAGTTACTGTAAGAACACATAACCCAGGATGCCTGGGAGTGGGGGGAAAGAAAAAGTTTGGGGAGCACACTCCCTTTTTCTTGGGAGTTTAACTCCCTTCATATTTCAGGTGCCTGCCCATTTGCTGGTGCCTTCATATAGAAGTACTTCTTTTTACTAATTTCACTTGTTTCAATTTTATGGCAGCCCTTTCAAGGTGACTCCTGCACTCCAGATACCGTCCTATCAACACCTTATTGATGCAGCTCTATCTTCTATTTAAGTTCTGTTTTAGTGACTACAGCTCTAATAGCTGTGCTCAACTCTTCAGGCTAAGTCTTTTCACAGACTGGAAGATTTATGAGATGAGCAACCACAGCAGATGTGTGGTGGGTTGACCTTGTCTGGCTGCCAGGTGCCCACCAAGCTGCTCTATCATTCCCCTCACCAACAGGATGGAGGGAGAAAACACGATGAAAAGCTCTCATGGGTCAAGATGAGGACACAGACATTACTTACATATTACCCTCACAGGCAAACCAGACTCAATTTGAGGAAATTCCTGCAATTTATTGCCAAATAATTGTAACAGAGTTAGGATAGATAGAAATAAAACTACAAACTGCTTCCCCCTACACATCCCTTCTTCCCAAGCTCAGCTTCACTCCTGACTGTTCTACATCCCCGCCCCAGCAATGCAGGGAGATAGTGAGTGTGGGTTGTGATCAGTTCATAACATGTTATCTTTATCCTCACACTTTTCCCCAGCTCCTGTGTCATCCCTCCTACAGCAGAAAGTCCTTCACAACCTTCTCCAATATTGGTCCTTCCCAAGGTCTGCAGTTCTTCAAGAACTGCTTCAGCCCATGCTTTTTCCATGATGTATAGTCCTTCAGGAGCAAGCTGCTCCAGTGTGAGAGCCCTGACAGAAAACCTGCTCCTGTGTGGGCTCCTGTCCATGGGCCACAGCTCCTGTATGGGGACCTCACAGGCTGCAGTTTCCTTCAGGGCACATCTACTTGCTCCAGCGTGGGTTCATTGTGGATCTCCACTGTAGTTGTTCATGGGTTGCAAGAGGACAACTTGCATCACTATGAGGGAATCTCTCTGCTCTAGCACCTGGACCACATCTTCTCCCTCCTTCTTCACTGACCCTAGTATCTGCAGAGTTGTTTCCATTGCATTCCGTTCCTTCTTTTCTCACAGCTGCTGTGCTGTGTTTTTCACCCTTTCTTAAATGGATTATCACAGAGGTGCTACCAGTGCTGCTGATGGGCTCAGGTTTGGATAGTGTTGGGTCCATCCTGGAGCTGGCTAAAACTGTCTCTGGCGGGACAGCTTCTGGTATCTTATCACAGAAGCCACCTCTGCAGGCTCCCTACTCCCCTTGCTGCTCAAAACCTGCCATGTAAGCCCAGTACAAGATGGAAAATCTCAAAATGGGCAAAATCTCAAAATTTTTGGTGAGGATTTAATGATTCTAATTGCTTAGCTTTCTGCTGGTTGCAGAAGTCAGTAGGCCTGTAAAACCAGTTCTCTGATTGGAAAAGATCTTGCCTCCAGTCCAGCGAGTTCTTAGTTAATGGGTCTTTAGTTTTGAGTCTATTCCAGGTACCACATCATACTGTGAAGACTTTCCTTACTTCCATAACAGTGCAAGAACTTGTAGAAAAAGATCAAAATCCCAAACTGCAGCATTCCAGAAAAGTGTTTGCAAATGGTGGTGGTCCTTCCCATAGGATCTCTTCCTTTCTGGATTTTCAGGGAGCTTGGTGGAAAGCCATGCTGAAATGTGTCTTACATATTTAAAGATGTTTTGCTTTGCCTGTACGGGCTTTTAAAAAGATGGATAGAGTCTACGAAAGAAACCAGTTGTGTAACTCTATTCTTAATAACTTCTGATCTTGCTTAATCCTGGTTTGGATTTGCATCTTATATTTGCTTCATCTGCTTTTGATGCTATGCTAATAGTGTAATTCTGGGAATTTTAAGGAAAACGTCTTTTCTTTAAGCATTTTTCTTTCTAAAGTTTGGGTAGCTTGTGGAGCTGGTACTCGGCTTCTGTCCCAGTTCCTGTCCACTCAGTTGGAGTTAAGGATGCATTTCCCTTGTAGTTCAACTGCTCAGATAAACAAAGGATTGGGAGCAGTCCAGGCAGCTGAGCTCAGCCCTGGTTGCAAAACTTGCTGTCACGGAGGTGGAAAGTGGCTTGTAGAGGTGGCTCTTGACAGAGTTAGGCTATGCTGCTGCAACCAACAAAACGTCAAACATCCCTCATGAGTCAAGAAGATATATTTCTGCTTGGCAGCATTGCTGACATCTTTCCTGGTTGCTTCCTGCTTCTCCAAAGGAGATGAGGAGCTGTGGTGTTGCACAGGATGAGCACCTGCCTGCAGTGCCAGTCTGACCCTGGCTGTAGGAGCTGCTCCACCAGTGTGGAGGGAATTGTAGAATGGTTTGGGTTGGAAGGGACCTTAAAGATCACCTAGCTCCAACTCCCCTGCCATGGGCAGGGACATGTCCCACTAGATAAGGTTGCTCAAAGCCCCATCCAACCTGGTCTGAACGCATCCAGTGATGAAGCATCCTCAAATTCCCTGGACAACCTGTTGCAGTGTCTCATCACTCTCACACTGAAGAAGTTCTTCCTAATTTCTAATCTAAATCTCCCCTCTTCCAGTTTGAAGCCATCACCCTTTGTCCTGCCACTACGTGCCCTTGTAAAATGTTGCTCCCCAGCTTTCTCACAGACCCCCTTTAGATACTGGAAGTCTGCAAGAAGGTCTCCCCAGTTCCCTCGTCTTCTCCAGGAAGAACAACCCTGACTTTGTCATGAGCTGGTGGTGAGGTAGTGGTATCCAGTGGAGTTTTGGTTGCCATTTCTCTCTTTGCAATTCTTCTCTCTGAGGTTGTGTACACTGTGAGCTGTAGCTGCTGGTGTTGAAGCCGGTTCACTGACATCAGAGTCAGCATGGCCTAGAGCGGTTCAGGCATCTGTATGTGGTGTTTTGAACCTGAGATAGGTAAAAGGGAAGAGATTGGAAATTTGCCTCCTTGGACTAGAGCAGGGACACACACTCTTGTGTTACAGTTACTCAATCCAGCTGTTTCTGTGTCACAGATGCCCAGTCTTGCACAGTGACTTAGCTACAGTGTGCTTGATGTAACTGTTGAAGTGTCATCAGATAAATGCTCCTCCTGCAAGACTCTGAAGCAGAACCTGGTTTTTGCAAGGTTGCTTCAAGAAGAAAACAAGCCAAACTCCTCCCCTTTGCCAACCTGGAAAAAGCAGGTCAGAGTTAGACAGTCATCCAAGTCTTAACAAGCTGCCCATGCAGATCTTCACGTGGCCAAGAGCTGTAAGATGTACTGCATGGCTAACAGAGCAAAGCAGGAGGAGTGCTGTAGGTTTCTTGTAGAAAGGAGATAGAATTATCCCCATGAGGACCAATGGGGCTTCAGTCTGTGCTAGGGGGGCCTGGATGGGCAGTTGAGTCCCAGGATGACCAAGCTGTGTTGGGCTTCAGCAACTGCTTTCGATTTAATTCTTCCCAACAGCCCTTGTACCAGCCTTGCTGTTGGCCATGTCCTGTAGTGGTCTGGGCTCAACCACCAACCATAGCAGCTGACTCTGGCTTTAGAGCCATGGACTGGAACTGAATATCTTAGAATGGTTTGGGTTGGAAGTGACCTTTCAAGGCCATCTTGTCCGACCCCCCTGCAGGGATCAGGGACATCTTCAACTAGAGCAGGTTGTTCAGAGCCTTGGCCAAACTCACCTGGAATGGTTCCTGGGATGGAGCATTGACCACCTCTCTGGGAAACCTGGGCCCACCCTCACTGTAAAAACCATCATATTCTCTCTCATCTAAATCTCCCTCTTTTAGTTTAAAACCACCACCCTTGTCCTGTTGCAACAGGCCCTGATAAAAAGTCTGTCCCATCTTTCTTACAGACCACTTTAAGTACTGAAAGGTCTCTAAGATCTCCCTGGAACTTTCTCTTCTCCAGGCTGAACATCACTAACTCTCTCAGACTGTCCTCATAGGATAAAGGTTCAGAGGATCACAGGATGTCAGGGGTTGGAAGGGACCTTGGAGATCTTCGAGTCCACCCCCCCCTGCCAGAGCAGGATCATATAATCTAGCACAGGTCACAAAGGAACACATCCAGGTGGATTTTGAAAATCTCCAGAGAAGGAGACTCAATAGCCTCTCTGGGTTCCTCCTGTGTGAAGAGAAGCTCCTTAAAACTGTGTATCTTCAAAAATGAACAGTACTAGAAACAACAGCTCATGAAATGTCTACTGCAGATGTCTATCTAACGTTGAGGCAACTCTAGTCCAGTTTCTTTTTCCTTGACACATGCAATATATTTCCCTTAGTTCATGGTTATCCAGAAGCAGTGGTGGGGAGTGAAAGTCATGGTGGAAACAGGCTTGTGTGCTTCACCATGAAAGTGATCCAGAAAATGCCGCTCTTACCAGTTGAAAAAATGCCTTTTCAATGGGAAACAAATTCCATCTCTGAGTATGTGCTGTATCGTTACTGAGGCAGGGACTGTTCCTTTAAATGTTAGTGAAAACTTGTTCCCATCCTAGCAGAAGGTTCTTCTGTTTCTCTGTTCCACTGTGATGATAACCTCAAAGCAGTCATGCTGCCTTAGACCAAGGGTCCTTCTTGCTTTGTGTTCTGGTTGAAGGAACTCATTGTCTCTCCTTGAGGCCCTTGCCATGCTGTGACCAATTGCAGCCCCCAGGAGAGTGGAGCTTGATGGTGGCTGGGAACTGTTCCTGTTTCATCTGGTTTCATATGTCTGGCAGAACTTCATGGTGGGGCTCTCCTCCAGGAAGCTGTGGACACCATTGTTTCTCCAGTTTGAGCATATGCTGCTCTGACCAAGGCCTTTGCAATCCATTATTCGCTCCTGTAAATGAAATGCCAGTAAGAACTGCACTGGGAAGTGAGGTGAGGGTAGGAACAGCTCACTGGTGTCACTTTATTTTTGAGTTTCCTGTAATTACTTCCAGTAGCTGTGGTGGTGGTTTTACTAAGATGGATTTATGCAGCCAACCTGAGCCCATCTTAGAATCATGGAGTTGTTTTGGTAGGAAGAGACCTTTAAGATCATTGAGTCCAACTGTTAACCCAGCACTGCCAGGTTACCACTAAACCCTGTCCCTCAGAACCACATCTCCATGGCTTTGAGTCCCCTCCAGGGCCGGGGAGTCCACCACTGCCCTGGGCAGACTGGGACAGGCCTTGACAACACATGTGGGGTATGAATTTTTCCTCATGTCCAACCTAAATATTCTCTGACGTAACTTGAGACCTTTTCCTCTTGTCCTATCGCTTGAGAAAAGAGACTGACCCCACCTGTCTCCAAGTTATTGAGAGTGAGGTCTCTTCTGAGTCTTCTTTTCTCCATGCTGAACTACCACAGGTCCCTCAGCTGCTCCTCACAAGGCTTGTGCTCTAGGCCCTTCCCCAGCTTTGTTACCCTTCTGTGGATGCACTCCAGCCCTTCAATGTCCTTCTTGGAATGAGGGGCTCAAAACTGAACCCAGGCCTTGAGGTAGAACGGTTCTGCTCATTTAGGACAGCTCCAGGTTTTTAAAACATTCCCGAGAATTGTCTGAATTAAAATGTTAAAATGAACCTCTTCTTACTCCAAGGCCTGGAGGCTTCACTTCAGTGATACAGTAAACGGAGCCCTAGGGCTGCTGGTAGACGACCAAAACCTCTAAAGCCTTGTGATACCAAAGACAGATCCAGTATAAACTTGTTCTGTGGATTCAGAAACCATTGCCAGTTTCAATTTGTATTAGCAGACTTTATGCCAGACTGGGAATAATCTATACTCCATCAACCACCTGAAATGGGGACTGGAAGTCATGGTGCTGTGGGTTGCGAGTCATTGCCCAGGAATGTGTTGCTTTGCCTAAACCTACTGCAGACTGATTGATCCCTGCCTGGACCTGGCAGACCTGGGGACCCACAGCCACAGCTGGATTCCTACTCCTGTCTTTGTTGGGGGAGTGAGATGTTTAACACTGAAAAAGTTCTTAAGAACTAGGCATTTAAATTAATTTTAAAAAACGAAGCCCCTTAGATTCTGGCCCACCATTAGAAAAGCAGAATTTTTTCTGAGCTCTTGCCAGCTGATGGTTTAGTCCCAGTTCCCTGCTGACTGTGTGAAGGGACTGTGCAGCTAACCCTGAGAAGTGAGAGTTTCCTGGTCTTGGCACTTCTACAAATTTGGTTTGAACCTATAAAGGGTTCAGTGGTCTTTTTTGGGTTTGGTTGTTTGGTTGTTTTTTTTTTTTCTTTGAAGACTGGATCAGTGAAACTCCTGGTGGTGTCTCACCCCAGTAAACTGGGCTGGGAGTTCGGTTCTTTCCTTCCCTTGAGTAACTCCAGAGATTAAAAGCACTATAATAAAAGGCACTAATAATCTTTAATAAACGTATTACCCAATGTCAGGATTTCTCATGGCATAGCTGCCACTCCAGGAGCTGCCTTACTTCACTTGTAGTCACCTTCCGCTCATGAAACCTCACACTGCATCATCCCCTTGGCAAAATCCCTCTTGAAGATGAAGGCCTGAAACCCTGGCATTGGCTGTTGCATCTTAAACACAGACAGCAAATGACTTGTCACCACTTCCTTGGGCCTCTTACTGGTAATCTCTTTGTGCTTCTGGATAGCTGAGGTTACCTGTGGCATTCTGGAGTGTCTCCAGGCTCTTGGTCTAGCACCTATTTTACCACTGGACTATGAATTTGTCTGTTTGAAGACTCTTGGAAGTATCTGCTCCATATGAGTGGGAGGTCGGAATTCATATCAGACTCAGCTCTTTGAGCATGGAAATGACAGAATCACAAAATGATAGGGGTTGGATAGGACCTCAGGAGATCATCTTGTCCGACTCCCCCTGCCAGAGCAGGTTCATCCACAGCAGATTGCCCAGGATTGTTACCATGTGGGTTTTGAATGTCTTCAGAGACTGAGACTCCATAACCTTGCTAGGCAGCCCTTTCCAGTGCTTTGCCACCCTCAAAGTAAAGAAGTTCCTCCTTGTGGTCAGAGGGAAGCTCTTGGGTTCCAGTTTGTGCTTGTTGCCCCTTGTCCTGTCACTGGGAACCACTGAAAGAGTCTGGGCCCATCTTCCTGACCCCCACCCTTTAGCTGTTGATAAGCATCGATCAGATCCCCTCTCAGTCTTCTCTAGGCTAAAAAGACCCAACTCCCTCCACCTTTCCTTGTAAGAGAGATATTCTAGTCCCCTAATCATCTTTGTAGCTCTTTGTTGGACTCTCTTCAGCAATTCCCTGTCCTTTTTGAACCAGGGAGTCCAAATGTCCAACCCTGAGCACCCCTCCATCCCATCACACAGCTCAGTGGAATTGCCAGATGATCTAGGGAGGACCTTGCTGCTCTGCTTCTTTTTCGTTTCCTCCTTCTCTGTCTGATACTGAGTTAATGAATCAGTTACTGGTGCTGGCGTTCTGAACGCAGGAGACATCTTTGTGTTCGTTTGTCCTTTCCCTAGTGTGCAGCAGAGTAAGGGTGAGCCAAATTGAGTAATTCATAGATTTGTTAATATGTTCTTTGGGAAATGTTAATTATTTGGGAATTATTGATATTTTCTAATTATTGTTAAGTAATGTTTTTAAGAACTCCCTTTTAAAAAATATAAAATCACATTAAGCTGGGAAAAAACTTGATTTGAAAATTCATTACATTTTCACCTGACTCTGTAAGAGAGACCAAATCATGTTTTTATGATACTGTGGAGCAGTGAAACAAAATCACAGAATCCCAGCATCGTGGGGGTTGGAAGAGACCTCCAGAGATCATTTTGTCCAACCCCCCTGCTCCAGCAGGGTCACACAGATCAGGGTGCCCAGGATCTCATTGTCCAGAGAGGTTTGGAATCTCTCCAGAGAAGGAGACTCCACAACCTCTCTGGGCAGCCTGGGCCAGGCTCTGTCAGTATTTGAATTCACTATTTGAACAAAAAAATCACTTATTATTCTTAAACACGCATGAAAACTGTATTTCTGTCCTACGAAGAGCTTCAGGTAGCTAGTGCCATGCTGGTTGACTGTGATCAACTCTAGTTAGTGCTCAATGTGTTGGAAATGCCTTTGTGCCTCCTGCTTCAGGTTTCTCTGGTCAAATGCTATGTTTGATAACTTCCATGAAACTCAGAGAAGTTCCACAGCCAGGCAGCAGTGAGTCTGTGCTGTCCAGCCTGCTTGGGCTCACCTTCCCAGCCAGAATCATTTGTGGCTACAGCATAACTTCTTCCCCTCAGAGGAGAGGCAGGTAGACCAGCAAGTCCTGTTATTAGCCTTGGCCTCAGTTGAGCTGCTCAGCTTCATGTAACTTGGAGCTAACCGAGTTCTGCTGTAGTGCAGGGAGCCAAAAACCTGTCAGTAAGTAGACAAAGATAACACTGGTCCAGGTTGCCCAGAGAGGTGGTTGATGCCCAAAACCATTCCAGGTGAGGTTAGCCGGGGCTATGAGCAACCTGCTCTAGTTGCAGAGGTTCCTGCTCCCTGCAGGGGTTTGGGCAAGGTGACCTTGAAAGGTCCCTAACAACACAAACCAGTCTATGATTCTAAGATGATCATTTGAGACCTAGTAAGATTTTATGAATGGGGTTATCCTTAATGGTGGAGGATATTGGTTAATCAGAAGGCAAAAAGCTCCAATGAATCAAACTAGCATAGTTCTTTAAGGATGTTCCACCGTGTACTTGCTGAAGTTAGACTTGGGGTCAAGAGCATGTCTTATGAGGAGTGGCTGAGGGACTTATGGTTGTCCAGCCTGGAGAAAAGGAGACTTGGGGAGACTGTCTCACTCCCTGAAAGGAGGTTGGAGACTTGTGGGGTCAGTCTCTTCTCCCAGGGAGCAAATGACAGGACAAGAGGAAACAGACTCAAGTTGTGCCAGGGGAAGTTTATGTTGGACATGAGTTGGACAATTTCTTTCCCAAAAGGGTTGTCAAGGCTTGTCTCAGGCTGCCCAGGGAGTCCCCATCCCTGGAGGGGTTTCAAAGCCAGAGAGATGTGGTACTAAGGGCCATGGTTTAGTGGTGATCTGTCAGGGCTGAGTTAATGGTTGGACTTGATGTTCTGAAAGGTCTTTTCCAACTGAAACGATTCTGTGAATATTCTTTTAATTGCAGAAATACAGTATCTGGAGATCATGATTCCAAAAAAAATCTGAATCCAGATTTAGTCTCTATGATGGTGATGCATATATTAACTGAAATTAAAGTTAATATAGGGGTTTTTTAATATCCATTATGACCACAAGTGTTTATGAAAGGCTGATGTGGAGGAAAAAAAAAGACATTCTTACAGTGCAGAATTTTTTTTATTGTGAGCCAGATTTTGGAATATTTCAAGAACTTTGCATTTCTTTCATCTCTTGATGGAAAAAGGAGATAAATTTTAATGTATGATAGTAGCAGCTTCATCCTCTGTACCTTATATTTGACAAGCTTTCTATAGTTTCTTTGTGTATAGTATCTGTTGAAAGATTTGAAATTGGAATGAGTGAAATACGAATTACGTGTCTACAGTATTACTTACATTAATATGGGGCCTGGTGACGGTCATCTCACAGAATCATAGAAACATAGAAATGTCTGGATTGGAAGAGACATCTAGAGGTCATCTAGTCCAACCCCTCTGCTGAGAGCAGGGACATCAGGTCAAATGGTTTCCAGTTACTGTAGGAAATTTTACAGGTTTCTGTCACAGGCAGATGGTTAAAAGCATTTCTTAACGTGAAAATGGCTGATCCTAATTCTTGTCCATTGTGTGTCTCACTTCATGTTTCATAATGTTATTTAGCAATAGAATTTTACGGCAATTACTTAGTCAGGAGATAAATCTAATGAGGAAAGGTCACTGGATCCTTACTTCCTACCTCTCAGAGACTTCTTAAGCCAGTGTGATTAAAAATAACAGTTTAGATGCCAACTCAGCTTTGTTATTGTATATCTGTCCTCAACCCTTGGAGATTTTTAAAAGTCTTTTCCAACCTAAATGATGCTATGATTCTGAGGATGCTCTAAATCTTATTAAAGATTACGATGAACTTTTAGTTAATTACTTTTGCAATTCATCTGGCAATAAGCTGCTAATTGCAGGACCGTCTATTAGTTCCATTGACACTGAGGCTGAAACTCTTATTTTTTAGTGTAAAGTTGGGGGCTTAGGTACATTTATACTTAATTATCAGCTCATGCTTGTTTGGTTTTTTTTTTTTTTTTTTGAGAAACAGTAATGGAACCTGGTCCCTCTATCCCAGAACATTATGTATGAGCATGGAGAGATGACCTTCCAGTTGCATGAATACGTTGTTGAGGCACTTGCTGTAAACAGCCGTAGAGTGGTGGGAAGACAAGAATATGGAATCACACAGGCAGTCCCTGTCTCATAGTAGCGCACGTCTACTTGCAAACCTTGCAAGTTGTCTACTTGCAAACCTTGCAAGTTTTCTGCTTGCAAACCTCCCAAACTGTGCCCATGCTCAAAAGTTGAGGTGCACTGAAGGTACTAAATGGAGGAGACACGTGTGCTAGTGCAGATGGCCCCCAGCCCCCCTGAGCTGTGTAGAAACAGCCTTTGTTTCAAAAGTGTCATGAGGAAAAAGTACAAATTCTTACACTGCTTCTTTTGAAAAGTCCCTGGTTGGTATTTCAGGGAAGCTGCGAAAATAAAAGTGTGATTCCACACAGTGTTGTCGCTACATGGGTAGTTCTGGTCCTGATTATACTTGTGATACATCAATTTTTGACCATTTCAGAAAGATGCTCCTTTTAAAAACAAAATGTAAATAACAGAAGTGACCAAGCTACTTTTCAGTTACGTTTTCAGATTAGTTTCTTTGAAAAATGTACCTGGCAAAACCACCAACTAGGAAGAAATACCTCCATGTGAAAGGATAGAATCATAGCATCAATGTAGAATCATAGAATGGTTTGGGTTGGAAGGGACCTTAAAGATCATCTAGTTCCAACCCCCCTGCCATAGGCAGGGACACCTCCCACTAGACCAAGTTGCTCAAAGCCCCATCGAACCTGAATGTGAACACAGCCAGTGCTGTGTGCACACTGTTTTATTGGTGTTTGATAACTTTAATGGCTTGAAATACATTAAGCGAAAATTTTTGTGTTACTTGCCAAATTACTGGTAGCTAATTTTTGGTCTCTGACCAATAATAATAATGAAATTTTGATTAACATAGTATAGCTTATAGCAATAGCTTAATCATAGCACGCAGTCTTCCAGTATTTTTCCTCTTCATCCGAAAAAGGAAGTTATAAAAGACTAGATTTTCATTTTCTTAACTGAAAGCAGGACAAAATAAACTTTCAGACATGAAAGGACAGATGATTAACCCTTCGCCTCGGGTTAATAAAGCTAATAAAGGCAGGGAATGAGGGGGTGGTTGGCGTTACAAAGACTGTTTTCTCTAAGTTTGGTTGTTCGGCGCGTTGTGTTCAGTTTCTGCTTTTGTGCTCATTTCAAGTCTCTCCTGTAGGAAGTCCTGACAGCATCTGCACGGCAGCTGTGTTGCCGTGCAGGCTTCCCACAAGCTTTGGGATTGCAAATCCGGGTAGGAAACCACTTGCTGTTTGTGCTGAAAAGAACGAATCATGAGTTTTGTAACTCAGAGTTAGGACTGATCACATAATCACAGAAAATTCTGAAAGGGAAGCATTGATGTTTTTGCCCAGAACACTTCAGCATTTTGGCTAAAATCCCAAGTTTTTGAAGGCACCTTTAGTCTCTTGGCAGTGCAAGTCTGTTGCCTGTATTGCCAAAATAATGTTCAATATCCAGACTTAGCAAAGGAGATCTTGTCATTTCTGATTTTAGGAGATTATTTTGCTGCTTAATTTCAAGGAGCCTTGATTCCCTTCTTTCTGGCACCATTTCAGGTGGTAATTTGAGGGAGTTAATAGATTCAGTAAAAGTTGGCAACGAGTTACAGGGAGAAATCATTTAAGAAGCACTTGGGCGTTGATCCCCCCTTCTCCCTTGACTTTTAATAAGAGATCAGACATAAATCCATAGGACCTAATAAGATTGCTATTTAAAGGCCTTCCACACTGATCCCCAACTTGAAATAGCCACGTATTATTCCAGAGGTAGCAGCATGACCGGTGAGATCGCAGCGAGTAGCTAAGCCCCTCAGGTACAGAGCATGGTGTAAAGCTCTCTGGGGTGTCTTGTCACAGTCTGAGGAAGTTCTCACAACATGAAATCTTTGAATCACAAAGTCTGCTTACATCCAAATTTTTATTTGAGGGAGCCTGAGTCTTGGAGGAGATTTGTTTACTGTCCTTTAAATTTCCCTGGGTAGGGAAATGCTGAATTCAGAGCATGAGCCTGCATTCAGAGCAGGCTCATGCATTTGAAGTACTTTGTGGTGAAGTTCAGGATCTTTTCTGTTCGGCAATGGCATCAGAAGGAGCATTAGGTCTGGCTGAAGTTCCCCACTGGAATTGCCAGGAAGTTAAACCTTTGTAGTTTTGGTTCCATTCTGCCCTGGCATAAGTTGGAATCCTCCTGGGTGGTCTCAAAAAACCATTTAAAAATTTA
>JANIJG010004858.1:65915-76831 GCA_024611175.1 Megaceryle torquata | reverse complement strand
AAATTTATTTTATTTTATTTTATTTTTTAAAAATTATTTATTTATTTAGGTTTTTGTTGGTTTGTTGTTTGCTTGTATGTTTGGTTTTTTTTTCCAAAAAGTTATTGATTACCATTTGAAAATGCCAAACTTTTTTTTCCATTTGCTCTTTTCCCCCCTGAAATGACCATGTGGCTCTGGGTCTCAGCGGTCTCACTGACAATGTTTTCCTGAAATCCAAGAGTCTCTAAAAACATTTGGCTTTGTCAAAAGAAGTGTATTTGGACTTGAAGGGTGTACAAGGCGGATCATTCTGCTAAAGCACCTAGTGATGGGGTTTAGTCACTTTCAGAAAGATCCTTTCCTTTAAGGAAAAAGGAAAAAAAACCTTTCCTTTAAGGAAAGGATTCTTGTTTGTGGTGGGCATTTTATTTGCTTGAATATATCTCAGTCAAGCAGAGGACAACCTTTGAAGAGAGGATGCTGGAGAGATGTGTGTATTGTACCACAGAAGAGTGGGTGTCTTTCCATGATCACCAAACCCACAAAAATAACTTCCTATGCTCTCCTGTGCAGCACCTGAGCAATGTTTTAGAGAACTCTGTAGAGACTACATCAGCATTGGCCCAATTTGACAGGAAAAAAAAAGTCATTTGACAGAAGACACCCCCTTGGACAGGAAAATACTATATGCTTTAACCAATTGGGAAGGTAGGATGTTTATTGCTGCCAACGATCCTTTGGTTGCCCTCAGGAAAGGATATTTTTAGACACAACAGCTGAGTTTGTTCAATGTGTCTTTTCTTCCTACTGATAATTCCCACTAGCTGTAGCTGGCATATGGTTCTGTATTTTCAGTTAGTGTTCTGCACAGTTGTTGCTCAAATATACTGCATAAATAAGGTCTTGATGCTGTGGTGACTTCCCTAAAGCTCTGGTGATAGCAGTGGCTTCAGATTGGAACAGGTCTCCTGTTCAAACTCCTGAACAGGTTTAGCAGTACTTAAGTGGCCTGACTGATTTCCAAACCAGCAAATCAGAGAATCATCACCATAAAATCATGGAATGGTTTGGGTTGGAGAGGCTCTTAAAGATCATCTAGTTCCAACCCCCTTGCCATGGGCAGGGACACCTTCCACTAGACCAGGTTGCTCAAAGCCCCATCCAAACTGAATGTGAACAACATCCAGTGATGGAGCATCTACAGCTTCTCTGGACAACCTGTGCCAGTGTCCCACCACGCTCATACCGAAGAACTTCTTCCTCATGTGTAATCTAAATCTACCTTCTCTACAGTTTAGAGCCATTACCCCTCATCCTATCACTACAAGCCTTTGTAAAAAGTCCCTCCACAGCTTTCTTGTAGGCCCCCTTCAGATACTGGAAGGCTGCAAGAAGGTCTCCCCAGAGCCTTCATTTCTTTCTCTCTCCTGGCTGAACAACACCAATTCTCTCAGCCTGGCCTCACAGCAGAGGGGTTCCAGCCCTCTCATCATTGCTGTGACCTCCTCTGGCCCCACTGCAACAGGTCCCTGTCTCTCCTGTGCTGAGGACTCCAGAGCTGGACCCAGCACTGCAGGGGGTTCTCCCCAGAGTAGAGTAGGGGGGCAGAATCCCCTCCCTTGACCTGCTGCCCACACTGCTGGGGTTGCAACCTGGGATCCGGCTGGGGCTTTCAGGGCTGCACTTGCATGTTTATGGCTCATCTTGAGCTTTTCATCAATCAGCACCCCCAAGTCTTTCTCCTCAGGACTGCTCTCAATCCATACTCTGTCCAGCCTGTATCTGTGCTTGGATGTGAGAGAGGATCCAAAACTGTATCCCAGGCTACTCATCATCATTCCCTGAAGCCTAGTTTTGTGGAATACTTACTCTGTGACACAAGCCAAAGGAATTAGAGGCTAGGAAGTGAGGAAGGGGTAAGAGACTAATGACTACTGCCTGGTAGAAGTGTAGGCATTTCCAGTAAACATGAATCACTCCCAGTGCCATTCTGTTTGTTGTCCTTCCCTCTTAAAAGCTGTGTCTGTTGTTTCTGGGAGATTGTTAATATAATTGTATCACTCATGTCAAAATATTTATGTAATTTATAAAATTGAATATTTTTCCATCATAGACCATGAGGTGATCTGTGGTTTCATGTAACTGTGTTGATTATTACAACCCAAACTTGAGCATTACCTGCCTTGAACATCTGTTTTTCTCTTTAGTTGACACTCCAGATCCCTATGTGGAGCTGTTCATCCCATCCGCCCCTGACTGCAGGAAGAGAACGAAACATTTCAATAACGATGTGAACCCCGTGTGGAACGAGACCTTTGAGTTCATTTTAGACCCCAACCAAGAGAATGTTCTTGAGGTAAATTGCATGGCTGAGCTGCATTTGTGAAAAATGGAAGTTGTACAACATCTGGAAGGTTAAATTAAAAGTAGCTTGTATGTGTACGGCATCTGTGGTCTCAAGATTGCAACTTTTTTTTAGCATTAAAGACTTGGTTTTGCCTTTAGGCCTGGGCTAAACAAAAGATGTTTCAGTTGTATTTTTCAAGGAGTAGTACTGAGAGTCATTATAAGATATGTCTCTGGGTCATCTCTTGGCCTGCTCGTGAGGGCTGCTAGCTTACAATTCTTCCCATCAGACATAAATTATTTTCTCCCTGCTTCCTACACTGACTCAACTATTCTGGACAGTGAATAGGTGGGGGTAAAGTGAAGTCTCTGACCATTCCTGGCTTCTCCTTAAGGAGAAAGAAAGCAGAAGCGTGTGTCTACTGTCTCCTGTCGACCTGGAGCCAAGGGCTGAGTAGCTCACCCATTGATGGTTTGGCTACTCTTACTCCATGTACAGTGTTGTTGACTAAGTCACCATTCAGTTTCAGTGTGTCAAGCCTTTCCAGGTTGTGTACAAAACGTGTTAAGTGTAACTATTTTATAAGTGGCCATATCAAACATTTAATATTATTTATAGTCCTTTGTTTGGTTCTTCAGAGGGGATGGAACTAAATGCATGAGGTCTTCTGACACAGGTTTATGGCATTTCAGTCTAAATTGGCCAACTGGGACAGAGGTGAAGGCAGGAGACAGGGTGTCTGCCAAAGCCTCTGAATCTGCAAATCCTGAGTTCAGTTTTGGGCCCCTCACTCCAAGAAGGAAGGACATTGAGGGGCTGGAGTGTGTCCAGAGAAGGTCAACGCAGCTGGGGCAGGATCTAGAGAACAAGTGTAGTGAGGAGTGACTGAGGGAACTGGGGCTGTTGAGCCTGAAGAAAAGGAGGCTCAGGGGAGACCTTCTCTATCAACAATTCCCTGAAAGCAGGTTGGAGCAAGGTGGGTTCAATCTCTTCTCCCAAGGAACAAGTGATAGGACAAGAAGAAATGGTCTCAAATTGCACCAGGGGAGGTTTAGGTTGGACATGAGGAATAAAGTCTTCCCGGATCAAAAGGGTTGTTGAGGCCTGTCCCAGGCTGCCCAGGGCAGTGGTGGAGTCTCTGCTGCTGGAGGGGTTTCAAAGCCATGGAGGTGTGGTGCTAAGGGACATGGTTTAGTGGTGACCTGGCAGTGCTGGGTTAACGGTTGGACTCCATGATCTGAAAGGTCTCTTTCAACCCAAACACTTCGCTGATTCTAAGTGAAGCTTTTCATTGAGCTAGTATTCATAATCTATAAGGGCTAAACTGTTCAAGATCTGAGAACTTAATTGTGCTTCCTGCGAGGCTTCCTGTGTTCCTGGGAAGTGGGGTGGGTTCTACAGTTTGTGGAGGAGGAATCCTGTGATCATCTCAGTGGCAGATGAAGAACTATCAGATGCATTCTGCACAAGAGACAACAATAATTGGGAATTCAGTGTAACTTCATTGCAGCTTTGCAGAAAGCAGACCACCCAAAATAGCTTCCACCAGCTAGTCAGGTGCAACAGTCACCAGAGTTGATTCTTACTCAGTGTTTTGGTTATAGATGTGCAAACTGGACACATGAAAATTGACAAAAGTTGGAAACCTCTTAGTTCTTGCTTTCTAGTAGTGTCAGGCAAATAGGTATCGGGAGTTAGAGAAATGGAGTGATTCTGGCTTCTTCATGAGAAAGCCTTTGTGGAAATAGGAAGAAAAAAAGAAGAACTTGGGTTCATCAGCTGGCCTTTGTTGCAGTTCGGGAACTAAAATTTGTTTCAATTATGCCTCATAAAGCCTTTTTGGATTCTAGCAGAAGTCCTGTGGCACTGAGTTTTCCCTATCTCTTTGTCCTTTTTTGGAAGATCTCCAGGAGCTACAGCTGTCTGATCTATAGTAGCTCTCACAATCTTCAGAAGATGAGCAGAATGGTAAACTCAGCAATAGCAAATAGTAGTTCAAATAGAGCCCCTTTTGTTTTACTGGCATCATATAAAGCCCGGGTCAGGTTCTTCTTGGAGTTACACTTCAGCAGCTTCCCTGGTAATGTGTGAATTTGTTGAGTACAAAATTGCTTGGGGGATTTTTAAAGGATAAATGATTAAAGACAGAAGCAGCGGCAGCAGCCAGTGGCTTATCTGCCACTTTCTTGGGAATGGTACCACCTGTTACACTGTCTTGCATTCTCATGTGAAGAAGTTGAGATGATGGCAAGTGGTTCATTTCTTACTGTTTCATGATCTCAGCTATTTTGAGCATGTGGAGGCCAGGGTCGTTTTCTTCCTTCTGTGGTACCGACATGATTAGCTTATTTCTTACCTGACTGAGAAACCCCTGCTTCCTAAACCCTCCTTTGTCATTTTGATAATATTTTGTAAGGTGTTTCTCAGTTCTTGGCCTGGTGTTATGCAGTGGTTGTAGAGTACAAGATTTTATGAGCTGGCATGCTGTTGGCTTCCGGCACAGCATGGCCATAGTGTACTGCCAGGTTCTGCAAGTCTCTATCGGTTCCAGTACGTGCAGCCACCTCCCCACCCAAAACCTCTTTGTGGATTCCCACGCACACTCAGACTCCACAATCCTCTTGACTCCTCAGATGATTTTAATCTAAATCTTGAAGTCTGTCCCAAGTGCAGTTTTCACTCTGAAGTGTAAGAAGCTCTCCAAAATCTCATTTTAAGAAGTTTTTGCTGTTAGTTTTAAAAGACAGCCCTCAGAGATTACAGCAATGAGCATGAAGTTCTGTGAGGAAGCAGAATAATGTAGATGCCATTAAAATAATGAGCTCTGTCCTAAAATACAGTTATCATTTCAAAGGTTTGCTTTATGGCACAGGATGAAGAAGATTCTTTATAGCTGAGAAGAGGCTGAATCCAGATGTAGTAACTAGGTACTGAAGTGATTGTATCTCGATTCCATTTGTTTTCTGTATAAGGTATGATCCAAGCTGCAAACACAGGATATTTTAGAAGATACAATTCCACAAAGCAGAAGAAAAATCATAAGCAAAATGAGTTTGGAGAACTCATTTAATAGAAACTATGTAGATGGTAATTTTGAAATTCTTTCTGGGTAACTTACTTGTGAATTTGGAAGGCTGCCCCTGAGAAGAAAGTCTGCTAGACCTAGAGCTATGTGGGTTAAAGCAAAAGCGTTGAACAGCGTTCTGCAGTATCCACATACATCTTTGGATGATATCACAGTTTGAAAAGGTCTGTGCTCTGACATGGCGAATATGAGAAGAGACTTGAAGATCTGGCTGGGTACAGAGAAGAGCTTTTTGTAATTTGTAATGATGCACATTTTGCCAAATCCTTGCTATAAAAATCTCAGTCTGTAGATACAAGGCTAGGATTTATGGGTTCTATCTTCACTGGCAAGTTGCCGTATGGTTTTTGGTGTATAACATTTAAAATTGTGTCTAAGTTTCTGCATAGATAAGTTTTACTAACTGGAAATTTGTATATTTATATGTATCATTTGAAGTTACTGTTTCTGCATAGAAAGATGGTGAGATTTACTGACCAAAAGATGCTCTGATAAAACACCCTTTGTGCATGACGCTGCTGTACTTATGCAACTGAATGCCTTGAAGGTGCTACCTGCACCATCCATGAGCTTACCATGTTTTAAAGACCATGTGTTTTGGTACTGGGTGTTAACTGGGTTGCATTAGACCTATTCCCTTTCCATACTTTTTTTTTTTAAATTTTTTTTATTACTTTAGTCGTAGGCTTTATTGAATTAACAAGGGATTTATCAAAGAGGAATTGAATGGCTGTTTATCTTTTCTAGGTTACTTTGATGGATGCCAACTATGTTATGGATGAGACTCTTGGCACATCTGCATTTCTTATATCGTCTCTGAAACTGGGAGAGAAGAAGGAGGTCCAGTTAACTTTCAATGATGTAAGTCACAGCATTCACAGCTTAGCCTTTGGTGATACCACTTTGAACATGATGGCCAGTTCTTAGAAGAGCACCTAACTAAAACTCGCTGAGTTTGATGTTACTCTTCTTATGAGGCATAAGAAGAACATTTGGCCTGATCTTTGTTCTCATCACAAGTACATGTTCCTAGATGAAGGGAAATCCAAGACCGTTTCTGAGCTCATCGGTCCACCTCAGGACTATGTATGTATGTGGTTTATTAATATAGAGCCAAGTTGTGAATTCAAGAAGGGATTAGAGTATGTCATGGAGAGGTTAAGGGTGGCAGCCTTCCAATCAGGAAATAACTGGATATTGAGCTGTTCTGAAGCTGGTTTTCTAAGCATTCATTGTTGTCCGTGGTTAAACTCAGAGTGCTGGCCTAGAAGCACTGTGTTTATCTTCTTACAGTCCTGCTGAGAGGAGAATTAAGGAAACCAGTGCCACTGAATAATGCCTCAGTATCCTTGCTGAGAGAATCCCCTTTAAAAGCCTGGTTTCAAACTTTCTAAACCAATTTTTTCACCACTTGATTCCATTTGCTTTAATGGTCTTTTGTTAGCATGAGAGGTTACAGAGTTTGCTTTACCTCTACTACTGGTGCTTGAGGTTTCCAGAAAGCTGACAGAAATTCTTTTATTATTATTATATGTTTCACTTTCAATAAATGGCTTGTTGTAACACAGCCCTGACTGCACAGTAATGCATTAATTGGATTATTCTCTTTAAACACGTATACCAGAGAGATGGAGTCACTCTGACGGGGGTTGTCTGCCTGCACGGTGACTCCTGGAAACTGTTGTTCCATCCGTGTGTAATTGAGCTTATTCTGTACCTATTAAAATAGCATTGTTTATTGGAGTAACATCATAGGCCATTCAGAACATAATTTGGTACTTGCAGGTATAGTCATCATGTCTGGTTATCTTTAAGTGCATATGTATTGTTTACATATACTGTAAACATAAATGCAGTCTGCAGTTCTGTTTGGGCTGTGGGTTATTATAGGATCAGAGGATTTGTGAGTGCTCTGCTGTTTTCGAAGTGATACAGAGCATGGTTACAGCAAATAACTGGTTAAGGCCTATTTATTGGAAATCAGAGAGTTGCATATGTGAGATTTAGCATTTAATTAGATGTAACCTTAGTGCAGTTGGAATTTTGATACCCTCTTTTTTTTTTTTTTTTTCCTGAAAGTTACTGCACTTTTTGAATTTTCTGCTTATTTATTTCACTAAGTGCTTCAGTAACTCTGGGACTTGCAGAGTTGGGGCCACAGCTTGAGTAGTGTGTTCAGTTCTGGGCACTGCAGTATAGGAAAGACACTGAGTTGCTGGAGCAGGTCCAGGGAAGGGCAGTGAAGCTGGTGAGGCATCTGGAGAACATGTCTTATGAAGAGTGGCTGAGAGAACTGGAATTGTTTAGTCTGGAGAAGAGGAGGCTGAGGGGAGACCTCACTCTCTGCAACTCCCTGAAAGGAGTTTGGAGTGAGGTGAGCATTGGTCTCTTCTCCCAAGTAACAAGTTGACAGGATGAGAGGCAGTGGGCTTAAGATGTGCCAGGGGTGGCTTAGGTTGGACATTACAAAGAATTTCTGTACTGAAAGAGTAGTGGAATGTTGGAAAAGGCTTCCCAGGGAAGTGGTGAAGTCACCAAAAAATGTCAAGGTGTGGCATTATGGGACATAGTTTAGTGGTCATCATAATGTTAGGTAGACAGTTGGACTTGATGATCTTGGAGGTCTTTTTCAACCTTAACAATTCTATAGTAGACTGTGGCTGGTGGTGGAAATAAATGATCCTAAGTGTGTGAAGACAATCAGATCCCTTCAGGCCAAAGTGCTGTCAAAAAGTGATTGGCGAAGGCGTTGGGATCTGATGAGTGAACATCAGGATCGAGAATTGGCTTAAGAGCATTTTCTACTCTATTCACTGCTAGTGGTGTGTCTTGGAATCACCCTGTGTGCTTTTAAAAACAAAGCTCTATAGAAAAGAAACTCATTCTTGTATTTCAGAAATGCTCTTCTATTTAAAAAAAAAACAGAAGGAAAAATTCTGACAGGAATATTTGATGTTCCAAATACATTTGTAGGTTTTCTTCTCTGTAAGTGGTGTAATCATATTTACATATTTCTTGTTTAGGTCACAGAAATGACTTTGGAAATGTCTCTTGAAGTTTGGTAAGTGTCTCATTTAAAAGCAAAAAGTGGAAAATATGTTAGAAGAGTGTTTTTTTAATGTGGTATTTTTAATTTTCATTAGAATTTTCTTAAAAACATGTTGAGTAGAGTGCAAAATTTCCTTGTTTTAACAAAGAAATACCAAGAAATTTACACAGGAATACCAGGAGATCTTAAAAATGAGGCTTTATTGTAATTCTATCATTGCCTTAAATGCCATTTCTCTTACTATATTCTCTTACATTACTGGTTTGCCCATTCCAAACATTTGCAAGAGCAAGACCATCATGTATGAATTTCTCATCCTCATTTATATTAGGTCTTTTCCTTTGCAAGGACTTTAATAAACTCCTAGACATCAGGATCACCTCATACCCTCATTATTTTACCTGCTATGGTAACTTTGCGTCTCACCTTAACTTTCCACATAAAGGAACAGTCATGAGATGTGTTGGAATCTTTCTGAGCTAGTTTGGTGAAAGACCAAAAATCACCTTGAGGTATAATCAGAATAATATCTTTTAAGTCTAAAAAGGAATTACAGAGAACAAGGCATTTAAAGAGTGATTTTTTTTTTTTGTCTGTAGCTATAAATAGCACTGCTGAGCACTGTAACTGTGTGACTCTTTCATGGTTACTCTGGAGACTGACAGACATACCTCAGGCTCATTTCTGCTCCTCATTTTGTACTACTAAAGATGCAGATGTGGGTGGTCCGTGAGACCACCCCTTAACCCCTCAAGGCTTCTCCATTGCACATATTTCATATTTCTGGCATGAAATGAACAGAAGATGCTTGGCTGTGTCTTGCTATCATAAAATCACAGAATAATTTTGGTTGGAAGAGACCTTTCAGCTCATTGAGTCTGACTGTTAACCCAGCACTGTCAGGTCACCACTAAACCATCTCCCTCATCACCACATCTCCATGGCTTTGAAACCCCTCCAGGAATGGGTCTCCATTACTCCCCTGGGCAGCCTGTTATGTTAATAAAAATAGAGGAAAATTTCTCACTGCAGTTCTTTGCTCAGTGGATAATTGGAGAATTCAAATATCAAGACCATTAATACTTGTATGTGAGTGGTGAACTCACTATAGTTTAATTTAGTTTTTTTACGACGTCATAATGTACGACTAGTAGCTTTGTATTTTGTGTTTGGTTTTCATTAATGTGTGAACAATGAGGTTTCTTCGGGGGATTGGAACTTAGATGATCTTTAAGGTCCCTTCCAACCCTGACAATTCTATGATTCTCTATAAGATGTGTGTCTTGAAGACCCAGTGAAACACTGGTCTTTGTGTCCATCACACTGTGGAATCAGCTGATGCAACCGTGTTACATAAAGGTTTCTTCCAACCCAAAGCATTCTACAATTCTATGAATAATCATTATTTTATTGTATTTTATTTTAATGTGGTTTATTTTAGTGGGTTTTATTTTGTTGTGGGGTTTTTTTTTGGTTGGGTTTTATTTTTTTTTTCCGTTTCGTATTGTGTCTTTTTTGTTTGTTTGTTTTATTTTATTAATTTATTTTACTTTGTATTTTATCTTATGTAAGTTAAGGATGAATTTGCTTTTCCTTCCACTCACTTAGCTAGGTGGCATTTTTAATTCTGAGTTAGGTCTTTTGTTAAAGCCTGTCTGTTTTGCATAACAGCTCTTCAACGGACCTCCGGTTCAGCATGGCTCTGTGCGACGAGGAGAAGAAATTCCGGCAACAGCGCAAAGACAGTATCATGCAGAGTATGAAATCATTCCTGGGGGAGGAAAACAGCAAGAACTTGACGTCTTCCCGTGATGTGAGTTTGGAGAGTTCGCATCAAGACGAGTATCACCCATGGAGTCCTGCCTTTGGCGCTCAAAGGAATGAGTGAGACATTTGAGGCAGAAGGGTTCAGTGTAAAGACAGGTGGTAGAAGCAAAAAAGTTTCTTTTCCCATTTAGGCTGGATAACAATTTCTCTTGGGTTCTCAATTTATAGGTTGAGGTTTTATGAGACAAAATCCTGTGCCAAAGCGAAGCTGCACTTAAAGATCTTCACATCAAGTGCCAAAGGAAGTACTGTGTGAATGCCAGCATGGGGTAGAAATCACAGCTTTTCATTTGCATCTTAAACAAACTCCTGCAACTTTTACCTGGTTCTTTATTGTTTTAGTCTTTAGCAAGCTATGCCTGGGTTAAAAGTGACCAAAGGAGATCCATCCAAGCTTTCTGTTTTGTTCCGATTCTGAATTTCGTGCTTTGTTCAGGTGTTGATCCTGCACTGAGATCCCCATCTGAAAAGTGCCCGGGGGGCACATCAAGTATCTGCAGCACCCAGCTGCAGGATCTGCCCCTACATGCTCAAAACCCAGCTCGGGCTTTAACATGGCCTTGGCCATATGGCTTGCTTTTCCTTTTTTCCTTTTCCCCCCCTTTTCCCCCCCTTTTCCCCCCCTT
>JANIJG010004858.1:44977-60075 GCA_024611175.1 Megaceryle torquata | reverse complement strand
TCACGGATCTGGAGACTGGGCCAGGCAGCTGGGCCTAAACAAGAGACTGCCCAGAGAGGCTGTGGAGTCCCCTTCTCTGGACAGATTCCAAATCAGCCTGGACAATGTAATCCTGGGCACCCTGCTCTGGGTGACCCTACTGGAGCAGGGGGGATGGACAAGATGGTCTCCAGAGGTCCCTTCCAGCCCCCACCACGCTGGGATTCTGTGATTTTGCCATTCTCTTGCACAAGTACCACTAAAAGTCTGCAGGATACCTTCTTTTTAGCTTCTTAGAACGCATGGTTTTGGGGAAGCACAGGTTTCTTCTCGGCTGTGAGGATCTCTGGGTGTTGACCTCTTAATTGCAGAGGGCTGGAATGTTTGGCCAGTGATTCATGATGAATATTAATTTACTGCTTTTAAGCTTTTACCCGAATGTGTTATTCTTCTCGTCTGTGCAGGTGCCAGTGATAGCAATCCTGGGTTCAGGAGGTGGATTTCGTGCCATGGTAGGGTTTGCTGGAGTCATGAAAGCACTTTATGAATCAGGAGTTTTAGACTGTGCGACATACATTGCTGGTCTCTCGGGATCCACATGGTAAGGGGATTTTCGTTGTTTTTTCTTCAGTTTTTCTTCTGAAAGTTCAAGAATTAATTTTCATGAGAGTTGACTTATGTTAGGATTGTCAGCAAATTTTACACATACACCATCAGTACAGAAAAGACATATGGAGGCAACTGTCTTGCAGTACAGAGGGTCAGTGGACCAGGTCTGCTGGTGAAGGTGTTTCAAAATGCCTTGGAGGGTGAGAAGAGCTCAGTCTCCAGGTGATCTTATAGAATCATAGATCTGTTTTGGTTGGAAGAGACCTTTCAGATCATGGAGTCCAACTGTTAAGCAACATTGCCAGGTCACCGCTAAACCATGTCCCTCAGCACCATATCTCTATGGCTTTGAAACCCCTCCATGGATGGGGACTCTACCACTACCCTGGGCAGCCTGGGACAGGCCTTGGCAACCCTTTTGAGGAAGACGTTCTTCCTTATGTCTAACCCAAACCTCCCTTGGCACAACTTGAGACCATTTCCTCTTGTCCTATTGCTTGTTCCTTTGGAGAAGAGACCAACCCCAGCTGTCTCCAACCTCCCTTCAGGGAGTGGTCAAGAATAAGAAGTTCTCCCCCGAGCCTCTTTTTTCTCCAGATCCCTCAGCCGCTCCTCACAAGACTTGTTCTCTAGCTCTTTCCCCAATTTCATTACCCTTCTCTGGACATGTTCCAGCCCCTCAATGTCCTTCTTGGAGAGAGGGGTCCAAAAGTGAACCCAGGATCCCAGATGTGGCCTTCCCAGTGCTGACTCCAGTGGGACAATCTCTGCCCTAGTCCTTCTGGCCATACTAGTGCAAACACAAATCTAGCTTAGAAACTTTTATAGCAGGAATGGATGATATCCATGCACCCACTTTTCTGTATCAACAGCCAATAATATATGCACCAGGACTGTGTAACTGATTCTTTTTTTCCATAACAAAAAAAAAAAAAAAAAAAAAAAAAAAAAAAAAAAAAATCAAAATATTAAATCCAAAATATTTTTTGTGTAATTTTATCTTTCTGCTGTAATGGGAAAAAAAAGGATTTACTTGGGATGTTTAGGACTTCCTCAGTCATTATTCCTTAGCATAAGAAGATTTGAGCAGATCTTTTTCAGCTCATAGGAAAGCATCCAAGTGAAGGTTGTGGTGCATGGCAGCCAGCTGCCATTGGCCTTGTGGCACCCCTGTTGTCGCTGTTTAATTTAGAAATCACATTGGTTTTTAAAATGGTTTGTTAGTCAGATGGTAGTGAGATTCTTCAAAGACATCTCCGTTAGAATGCCCTCATCAGGTAGTTATGATGTCCTCCTGTCTGACTCAGTGCATGCTTCAGCCCATTGACGGGAATCACATCAGGAGAAAACCAGAGTGGTGTCTCTGTGCGCAAGGCACTGCTGGGTGTGGCGACCTCAGGGGTTTGTGGGTTCCAAAATGCTCTGAACCCCAATATTACATCTGCCTCAACCAATTGCTGAATGAAAGTGTTTCTTTTTGCCCTGCCTGGTGCTATGAACCTGCAGCCTTTTGTCTTCCTGGCTTTTCTAAAAGTTGTCCAAATTACACTTACTACTAATGCTGAAACTATTTCTTTTGATGTTTCTGAAATGTAATGATGTCACATATTTAAAAGCTTTGTCATTTTTATCAACCAAAGACATCTGACAAGTTCAGTCCAAATTTCTTAATTGTTTGAACTCTTTAATGCTACAGGTTTTTCATTAAGTAAAAAAATGCAGACTTTTTTTAGTCTAACTTTAAAGCTTGGTTTTGATGTCCATGGACCAGGTCCCATCAGAGGAAGTAACATCTCAAGAAAACTTTGAAATTTCAAGGGAGTATCCCAAATGTCATCAAATACAATTTTTATAACCATATCAGTTTTGAGCTCCATCTGAATCCCATTTAGGGCCACCTAATACAAGAAAGGTGTTGGCAAACTGGATTAATTCCCTCAAGAGTACCACCATGGCAACTGGGTGACTAGAGCACATGAGAGAGTGAGGCAGTGGGATTTGTTTAGCTGTGAGGAGCAGTCAAAGGTAATGTTGGGAGCAGGACTTACTATAAAGAAAACAGGCTCTTCGTGGAGACACGCAGAGAAATGTCAAGGAGTAATGGCTGTAAGTTACAGCAAGAATAATTTAATTAGCTATTAAGGAAATTATTTTGCAGTGAGAGTGGTCAAGTGCTGGAACGTGTTGCCCCATCCTGACTTGATGAGGCTGGGTGAGGTGTTACTGTCTTTCAGTCTGACTCAGTGATTGCTTCATGTGAGAAAAGGACTTGACTGAACAAAGCCCTGAGCAACCTGATCTGACTTTTGAAGTTGACTCTGCATTGGGCAGGAGGCTGGAGTAAAGACCTCAAAGTTCCTTCCAGTTTAAATTATGAGATTATAAGAATGTCTCATTTCTTCATTGGATGACCTAAATATAAATGAGCAGGTAGTCTCCCTGGGGTGAGTTTTATTCCCTGGTTTAACTCTAAGGAAGCACTTGAATATTGGTTCCATGCATTCTAAAGAAATCCTCTAACCCCAGAGTTGTTAACTCTTCTGGATTCAATCATGATCTGTTCTATTCCTTGTGTGGGAATTCAATTTCAGTTATTTTTCACTTGTGTGAAGCTTGCTGCCCCCCTCCCAGACTAGATAGAAAGCTTTCAGAATACTGGAAGTTTTTAAAATGCCAGAAGTGTCTATGAACTGGAGAAAGTTTCTCATTCAGATTGGACTAGAAAAGGTTGGGATCCCTGGAACCGGGGTTTTCTCTCGTTAGTGGGAGAGGGCAGACTTATCGCTGTCTGTTGAGAGTCCTGGGTGTACTGTCAAATTTGTGACAAGCGGAAGATACCCTTTTTGGCTGGATGAAGAACAATTGAATAGTGCAGTGTAGCATGTGAAGAAGTCAGAGTTCTGAAATGATGTTAGGCAGCTGGCCATAAGGTCCTTTTTTGGGAAAACCCAGGTGTGAATCTATGTTTGATCTAATACAAAATCTATTATATGAACTGATCCAGTCGGAAACATATGTTGGAAAAGGCTGTATTTGAATGTGCTTCTGCTGCCTTGTTGGTGTCACTTATTCAGACTTCCCTTGCCTGATGAATAAATTGACACCTTGACACTCTCTTCCTTTTTTCCATGTAGTCTATTACTTGGGAATAATGCTCTGCTCTTTTCTTCTTTTTCTCAAGGGTGGAGAATTCCTTTCCTGGTGGGAGATGCGGGTTTTCTCTTGTTCCCTCAGCTGCGTGCCTAACCTTGGAGCAATACGTTTACCTCCCTGATGATTTCTCTCATCTTGCTTCAGCCCTGCACTGAATTCTCCATCCTGTATTTTCCTTTCTCTGCTCACATTGGAAGCTCGCTGCCGCATTCGTTCCACCCACGAGCTGACGCACTCTTTGAGCTTTAGAGTCTGCGCAAGGAGCTGTGAATCAAGTCCTTACATCATGCTTGTCACGGGGATCACCGCGCTGTCAACTGAATTGTCAGGCAGTGATCTCAAGGCCATGCTTACCCAGTGTGTATCTTGCCGCTGCGTAGGGTGGTATGTACACCCGAGCCAGCCTGTTGAATAAATCAGTGAAACACAGCCTTCTAGATGAGGATGGCCTATCTTAAGCCAGCCAATTGAAAACCACAGTTGTCCATGTGTCTAAACTTTGTTTTGAGTAAACAAACCTTCAGTTTCCAGAGTTACTCAGGGAGAAACTCAAGATTTTCCTCATAGGCTTCTTCTGAGCCCACAGAATTAATTAATTAGCTGCACAGATTGTAGTTACTGTGCTTCATCTTATGAGAACATGTAGATCCTGGAAAGCATTTCACATACAACTATATTGTAGGTATATTTGAATAGTGATAATGAGCTGGAGGGTGACAGAGAGGTACATCTTACGTATGTATATACTGCTAGGACCTCCAGTCTGACAAGTTTAGGTACACGGAGACACCCTGAGAAGCTCTTCATTCAGCTTATGATGATTCTGTTATCCATTAAACAGATAAATGAGGAACGCTTTAATCTTTCATATCATACACACATTATCAAAATATATGTTGAGTGATTATCCACTTACATTTAGAACAAACTGTTTAGCTTTCCTTGCCTTGAGAAAAAGAAAATGACAGTTTACTGTATAAAATTAATCTGATCTAATCAGTAATTGTATGAAATTATTTATAAGCTTATTGTACATTTCAGGCAGCTGACATTGAACCAGGCTCTGATACTTAGGCAGCCTATTTTCTGTTGCAGGTACATGTCAACTTTGTATTCACACCCAGATTTTCCAGAAAAGGGACCAAAGGAGATTAATCAAGAACTGATGAACTCTGTGAGTCACAACCCACTTCTGCTGCTCACTCCTCAGAAAGTGAAACGCTACATCGAAGCGCTGTGGAATAAGAAAAGCTCAGGGCAGCCTGTCACCTTCACAGATATCTTTGGAATGCTAATAGGTGAAACACTTATCCATAACGTGAGTGCATTTTCTTCATGATCATTATACTTGTGAAACTATTGTGTAATAACCGCTGGTACTAGTTTTCTGGAATGACCTTGGTAACTTGTAACAAAGTACATTTAGCAATATGAATATTTAAAGTTATAGCCAAACAGATACTGGGTAAGAAACTTGTCAAATGCTTTCCTTGCTCTGGGACATGTTTCTGAATGGTACTCATTTCTTTAAGAGCTGGGAAAACATCCCACGTTCACGTGCAGCAGCAGTGAACTTGACTGCAGGGTACTTTTGCAGCAAGCTCCTAACATTGTGTGTCATCCATTAACATCACTGCTCAAGCAATTCCAACAGAAAATTACAAAGTGATGTCACCTCTTTATACACATTTTGTAAGAAAAGCAGTATTTGCTTAACAGAATATCAATCTCAAGGTAAATGATCCACATCTCAGTTCACTATTACTTGTTCCTCTGAGAAATGAGACAACAGGAGGGCTTCATGTTGTATTTTTTTTATTGAAAAATCCTAATTGTCTGTGTCGGCATAAGGATGTCAGGTGAGCAGAATGTGGATTTGATGTTAGGGTGAGATTGAAAGTGTGAATAGATTCACAGCTATGTTTTGTGCACTTAGATCTTTCATCAGTATTTGTTGCCATTAGGTTTTAAGCACTTCAAAATATGGCAAAACAGGCAACCCAGCTTTTGGTAACTGACCTATAGGGTAAATTGCTGACAAATGAAGGGGTGCTAATGATTGTGTGAAGTCCCTGTTTCCTGAAGAGTTAAACAAATGCATGAATGTTTAGCTTGAATCTGAACCTGACACAATCAGAGAAAAATAGAAATAAGGCTCTCGGTTATTCACAAATAAAACATCTTAGTACTGTTCCATCATATTGACTTTCAGTTTTTCTTGATTGCAGACTCCAGAGTATATTCTGGGGGAGATGCAGATCCTTGGTTAGCCTCTTAATAGTCTGTTTGCTTTTTTTTGCAATTCTCTTTGCTGACTTTTCAGAAACAGTTCCTGGATTGTAACACATCACACGATCATTAATGGCAGTTCTGCCAAAGAGGTGGTTCTTTGTTTTCATGTTCTACAGAAGGAGAGGGAAAGAACTGGCTTTGTCCAGCAGTAGTGTTTTCTTTTGGCCATGTTATTTTGGCTTCTATAACGCGTGCTTCTCTCCTCTTCCTCTCACCTCTTCTCCCACTCCTTCCTTCCCAAATGGTGCAGTTAAAAGGCATTCAGATTGCTTCCTTCTACAAATTCTACTGTTCTGTTTTTGTTGGGATTAACTCAGTTTGTCCATTTTCCATCTCTTTGAGAATTTGAGGGTGATGAGTAGTCTCCCAAATCCCAGTAGGCCTTCATAGGATCTGTTGAGACATTATCCCTTTCTTTTCATGCAGAGAATGGACACCACTTTGAGCAACATGAAGGAGAAAGTCAATAATGCACAATGTGCTCTCCCGCTCTTCACATGTCTCCATGTCAAGCCAGATGTCTCAGAGCTCATGTTTGCAGGTATGTTTTCAATCCACCTATTGAGCCATGTGGGAAAGAAGTCAAGTCCATGGCTGACAAAAAAGCTGGTTTTTTTAATACTTTGAGAATAATTCTATCCTGCAACTTGATACCCTTTGAAATTATGAATCTTATGGCAAGGATTAGGAAGGAATTTGCCATGATATGAAACATTCTTCAGGGCTTAACAAAATTTACATTGTTATGAAGAGAGTGCAGGGAGGTTTTAGATTATAAAAAGAATAGGAAGTCGTGATGTTGAAGGATACACCAAACAGATACATCACAAAGACTCTTCTGCCGGGTTTTAAATGGTGATGGGGAAATTGGACACATTTGTGTTCAGTTGCTGCTAGGAATCTGACAGCACAATATGATACCAAGAAGTTGCTCAGGGATGAATGATCATGTACTTGGGTAGGGGGATACTTATTCGATTGGTGCAGTATTAGCACCAGGGTTACAAGGCTGTGGAGAACAGGCACCAAATGGACAGACTGTATTTTAGGTTAATAGCCTTTTATTTCTCTTATCATTCTTAGGTTTGGACACCTATTTCTTAGAACAGTTTGTAACCATTATCATTTTTTATGTGAAAATAAGTCTTAGCACTGTAACAGTCTATTTAGTTTTCTGTTAAGTGGTAGCCAAGTTTTGTTCTCTGTATGTTACCAAAAAAAATTATTTCCTACCAATTGAAAATTCTACATCATCAAATCATTTTGTTGGAAGAGACCTTTAAGATCAAGTCCAGCCATTAACCCAGCACTACCAGGTCACCCCTAAACCATGTCCCTCAGCTCCACATCTCCATGGCTCTGAAACCCCTCCAGGGATGGGGACTCCAGCACTGCCCTGGGCAGCCTGGGACAGGCTTGGCAATCCTATTGGGGAAGACATTTTCTCCAGTGTTCAACTTAAACCTCCCCTGGCACAACTTGAGGCCTTTTCCTCTTGTTGTGTCACTTGCTCCTTGGGAGAAGAGACTGACCCCACCTGGCTCCAACCTCCTTTCAGGGAGCTGTTGAGAGCGAGAAGGTCTCCTCTGAGCCTCTTTTTCTTCAGGCTGATCAACCCCAGGTCCCTCAGATGCTCCTCACAAGACTTGCTCTAGGCCCTTCCCCAGCCACACTAGTGCTGACACAAGCCAGGATGCTCATGGCCTTCTTCGCCAGCTGGGCACATGCTGACATACTGGCTATAAACCAATATTCCTTAGGTATTGGTATAATAATAGAAGGTATAGTAAATAAATAAAAAAAAACCCATCCATCTTTAACTAGATCCCTTTAATTATGTTCAGTTACAATGATTACTGCAGTTTTGGGCATGGCCAGCGCCACCTGGATCAGAGATGCTCTTGGCAGGGAAAACATGCAGAGCCTGGGGCATGAAACCTATTAGCAGCTGCATGAAATCTTGCACCATCTCTCCTGGAATGAACGTTATCTGATATAATTAATGCATTTCAACTTGAAACAACAAGAAAGATCTCACATAAATCTATAATCTAGTAAATAAGAAAGTGTAGAGAGTTGTGTTTAAATCTTACTATAAGTTTCACATTAAGAATATCCTTTCAGTTTGAAAAGGAGAAAAAAAGCTTACACTAGAAACAGTAAAGGTCTCGCATCCTACATAATGATAAGCAAAACCAAGATCAAGTGGCACAGGCAATACCTTTTTTACACTAATTGGCAAGGCTAGAGAAGTCAGACCTTCTGGTCTTGCTCAGAGAAGGCCATTTTAACTAAAGATCATTTTATTAATAATACGGTAAATAAGTAACCCAGAGAAAATCTCTCAAGAGAACAGAATCTCATCAAAACCCTAAATACTTCTATTATCAAACCAAAAGTTTTCAGTTTCCTAAGGAGGATAGGACACATTCTGCCATGAAAAATGGGCTCTAAAGTGAATCTGGTCTCAGCCTGTGAGTACAGTCTGTGCATTTATGTGCTCAATCCTGAATCTGACAACTGCTTAATGGTGGCAAAATAGTACTTCTTGGTCGTTCCTCCTGAGACGAGGACAAATCTGTTGCACCTTCAGCTGGTATGAAGCAGTGGAGGACTGTGATCTCACTTACTTGAGGGCCACATCCAAACTGCAGTGAAGACAGCTGGGAGGTTTGACTGTAATACATTTTGGATTAAGTCACAACCAAGAAACTAGATTTACTGGGGTATAAACATCAATTATTTCTCTTGGTGTAGAGATCTTGTCTTTTGGTATATTTAGTGTCCATTAATCATCCTCATAGCCCTCTGTTGGGTTCTTTCCAGTAGTTCCCTGTCTCTCTTGAACTGGAGAGCCCAGAACTGGACACAGTACTCCATAGAAGTCCTGCTCATTTAAATGACAACTATCTCACAGAGCTGCTGGAATGGCAGAAGTTAATGTAGAAGCCCTTTTATCTGAAGGCAGAAATCTTATTTCCCAAAGCAGGATCTGTTATTTGAGAAATCATCTTCTTCCCTCCAAATACAAAATGAAAATGGGCTGTCACAGCTTAAATTAATTCTAATTCACTATCAACATGGTTCTGAAAACATATCTGCCAATTCCTGTTTACATATCTAAGGGGAAATACCATTAAAATCTTGGACTGAGTTTTCAAAGGAATTTCCTTCTGCTTCAATATATGTGAAGATTGGTGGGTGGTTTCTTTGGAAAATAGGATGTTGTATTTGACTTAAGTGTAGATAAGTATTGCCTCATGAAACAAAACTCACACCAGTCATGATTAAATCTTTCCTTTTCAGGATGAGTGGTTAACCCTGCACTTAATGTTTCAAGAGAAATAGTGAATATCTTGAGGAGTGGATGGCATCCTGTGACTTGTTGGGATTTTTCAAAGCTGTTTCTTTGGCCTTTTTATTTCAGAATTATCTCTAATTTCTTTACAGAAGCAGTCAAATCAATCACTGCTAAAAACAGGGAAGATAAAACAGATGAAATGTTGAAATACTAAAAATGTAGGGTAGTTTTTGTGACTTCCTTCTTCTGTTTTGAAATGAATTCTCTAAGTATCTCCAATGGTATCAAAGAAAATATTTCCAAATCAGCTAAAATCCATTTTCAAAAAAGCCATATCTCATAGAATGCAACTCACTTCTGAAATCTTCTACCAAGTTCAGAAAATGCATCTGAACATTTTGTTCCATGGGGTTTTTTTGAACTCTTTTGTCAATAAAGTGACTTGCACTTTTAAAAATGTTTGGTATTAATAAGTTTCTCAGCAGCCTCTCAGTTTTGCTTCTTCGTACTTGATTTCATTAGAAACTTCAAGTGGAATCCAAATGCCTCTCCTAATATATTTAACAACTTTCATTGTGATAGTAAATAAATTTTTCTGCCACCTCTGTGCCCTCCACATTTTTGGTAGGATCACAGTGAAAGAAAATAAACTTGGAACTGAGACCCACGTTGCATTTCACATGACAGGGAGTTGTATTAAAGCATGAGATGAAAAACAGATGTCAATTTGTTTTTCTCATTTGTGGCCACTACTGTTATACTTCTGTTTTTACAACTTCATGTTTTTTTCACCAAAGTTTGTTGTGATAAAATGAGAATTCCTTCTCTGCTGAGACTTTAGACTGTCCTTTATTTGAAATAAAAATTTTTACTCCTGTACAACCTAAGAGTGATTCCTGTCAGTTGTTTATCTTGTCATTTCACTCATCTTGCTTTGCTTGGACAGAAGTTTAATTCGTTTATGCATTTTCATCCTCTGTTTCTATTCAGGGTGAGATTGATGACTAAGCAGGGGTTTGTTTCTTGTTTTGCAGACTGGGTGGAATTCAGTCCGTACGAGATTGGTATGGCAAAGTATGGCACTTTTATGTCTCCTGATTTGTTCGGAAGCAAGTTTTTTATGGGGACAGTGGTGAAGAAGTACAGTGAAAATCCCTTGCATTTCCTAATGGGTGAGTATGTGGCAGAAAAAGACTTTACAATAAAACTGATTTCAGTCATTCATGGACAAGGGCTTTTAAAGGCAATCATGCAAAGTGTGAGACGAGAAGAGAGTTCTCATTTGTTTGCTTCTTCCCTTTCAGGCGTCTGGGGCAGCGCATTTTCCATATTATTTAACAGAGTGCTTGGCGTCTCCAATTCTCAAAATAAAGGTCCCACCATGGAAGAAGAATTAGGTAATATTAGTAAATAATTCGTCTGCTGCATGAAACAATTACTGACAAGATTCACCTTCACTCTGGAAGGATGGCACTCTGCTGGTAGTCAGTTTAAAAATGTGGAGCTCAAGTGATTTTAATTCATGTCATTGCTAGATGCTGATGGGGTCAGGGAAAGAGGGTTAATAATTTTTTTTTCTTTCTTTGACTTTTGTTTCTGATCAGTATGAGAGGTACTGAAAGTCACAAGCATGTATCCAACTATTTTCATGAAGTTGAAAATAATCCAGATCCCTTTTTTTACATTGTTAGGCTAGTTTTGGGAGATCAGAAGCTGCCGAATACTTGCTAGTTACTTGGGTAGTCCCTTGACACTGGACTGTAGTATTCTAGGAATTTGTGAAGTAAACCCAAACTTTATCATCTCTGGATTGTTAGATTGTTCCATTCTACCCACAAGTTGCCTGTTGGTATCTGTTCCTTACTAATTTAATGATTTTGGTTTTATTCCTAATGCAGAAATGACATCACAACTGTAAGGAAAGAGTTGCAGCTCGGTTTTGATAGACTTTATTGTGTTTTATTTGAGGATGCAGTTGATAATGAAAGGGGTTTTTACACTTCTTTTCCCACTCGAAAGAAAGCATTACAGGGAAATATATAACCAGTAAATACATTGTACTAGACGGGCAGATTTTTCCGAAGACTGTGGAGAGAAAAAGCAGATTAAGTTAATTAAAAGAAAACCAACAAAAAAACCCCAAGCCCCATAGCTGTCTCTTGTCTCCTAATAGATGGTATTCAGCAGTTTGATCATGTACTTATTTAGGGATGAAAATGAGACCTGGGCCTCCAGATTGGTATTTCTGATAGACCTTGTGAGTGTTGATATCTCCTGATGGAGGATCTCTCTCCATAAAGTTGATAATGGAAAAGTCTTTGTTAATGCTTTTTAAGATGTTGAGAGAATGTTCTCTCTCATCCATGGCCCTTTTCACATACAATTTTTAAAATATTCTTTGAAGTGGAATTAGATGTCAAAAATACTCCTGTGATCAGTGTACAAAGCCCAGATGGACGTCTGTAGCTTGTGGTGTTCTCCAGGGGTCAGGACTGGGTCCACTCATGTTCAACATATTCATTAATGACCTCAGTGAAGGGACAGAGTGGACCTTCACCTAGTTTGCTGATGATACAAAACTGGAAGCAGTAGATGACATCCCAGAGCTGTGTTGTCATCCAGTGAGACCTGGACAGGCTGGAAAGTTGAGCAGAGGGTAACGTCAACAATGACAAGCGTGGGGTCCTGCACCTGGGGAAAGGGGGGATAACCCTCTGCACCAGAACAGGTGAGGGCTTGACCTGCTGGCAGTCAGCTCTGCAGAGAAGAACAAAGTTCACCATGAGCCAGCAGTGTCCGCGTGGCCAGGAAGGCCAGTGGTGTCATGGGATTCATTAAGAAGAGTATGGCCAGCAGGTCAGAGGAGGTTCTTCTCCCACTCTACCCTGCCCTAGTGAAGTGACCTCTAGAATATTGTGTCCAGTTCTGGGCTCCCCAGTTCAAGAGAGACAAGGAACTACTGGAGAGAGTCCAGAAGAGGCTCCAGAGATGCTGAGGGAACTGGAACATCTCTATGCCAAGGAAAGGCTGCAAGCCCTGCGGCTGGTTAGCTGGAGAAGAGAAGGCTGAAAGGGGCTTTGATCAATGCTGATCAATAACTAAAGGACACGAAGGTGCAAGAGGATGGGGCCATACTCTTATCAGTAGTGCCCAGTGATAGGACAAGTGGTAACAGTCACAAACTGCAATCCAGAAGGTTCTATCTGAACAGGAGGAAAATATTTTTTGCTGTGAGGGTGTCAGAACCTGGCCCAGGCTGCCCAGAGAGGCTGTGGAGTCTCCTTCTCTGGAGAGATTCCAAACGCACCTGGACAGTGTGATCCTGGGCCCCCTGTTCTGAGTGATCCTGCTGGAGCAGGGGGGTTGGACAAAATGATCTCCAGAGGTCCCTTCCAACCCCCACCATGCTGGGATTTTGTGACTTGAACCACAATCCATTTCCAGAGCTGAGGATTTCCCAGTGAAGCCTTGGTAACACCTAAGTGAATGGCAAAATGCCAGTGATCATAGAAGTGACAGCATTGCTCACAGCATGTGAAAATCACACATAGATCAATAAATACTCAATTTTGCACAGGCATTGCTTTAGAGAGTTCATTTGACACCCAGAAATTGCCTTTGTTGTTTTTGTTAGCTTCCTTTTTTTGATCACTAATTGTTATTTTGACCTGTCCCCTCTGTCATTGCTCAAGAATTTGTACATGTTTGTCTCTGGTGCATGGTTTGTCCACTGATGCTATTTAAGTAGGGATTGAGGAGTATTAAAAAAACAAGTGTTTAAGTAAAAATACACAATGACTAAGCTCTTCTGTTTCTGTGGGGATTTTTACAGTGTTGTATGGCGGTCTGAGAGGGCATAGTCCTCTTTAGAGAAGAAAAAATAACCGAACCAAAACTAAAACCCAACAGTTTCATTTTCAGTGAGAGATTATTTCTGGCATGCATTATAACTGGGAGTAAAGGGGTTTAGTTTTCCAAAGCCTTCTCTTGGATCCATTTGATCATTGGAATTCAGTCCTTGTCTCCAGTCTTTTCAGGATACAAACTTCCAAGATGAGGCTCCTCATCAAATACTGCAAGTTGATTGTATTTCAAGAAAGGCTTCTCTTCTTAATTAGCAAAAATGTTGTCAGGCTAAAATTCTTTCTCAAATGAATCCACCTCCACTGCAGGCCTGACCTGAGGAGTGGAATGCGTTGCTTTTTCGGAGTGTGTTTTGACTCTGAAATAATACCTCGAGTTAGTGATGAATGGTTAACAATGACTGCACGGGTGTTTTGGAAACAGAGCTCTTCACCAAAAGAGAAAATGCAACATTTGCAAAATGCAGATTTGTTTTGTTCACTCATTTATGAATTTGTTTCTCTCACTTAATGTTATGAGATTAAAACCATCACCCTTTCTACCTGTGTAGCTGCATTGTCCTTTAATTTTCACACATACTCCAGCAGAACTTTCATAACCTTTTTAGCTTTTGTTTTTCTCCCAGTATTTTTAAGGCTACTTATATAAGTATGAATGAGGTTAAGCATTCCCCTTTCTTACAAAAAATTAGCAGGTAATTAACAGAAATTATTGTTGTTGTCTTAGTTCACTAGTAGTTATTGAGAGGACAGAAGCTATACATCTACATTTTAATCCAGGTGAATGAAATGTCTCAGATCTGTTAAACCTGAGCAGTTTAAAGTATTTTTTTCTATTTCTTCCCACAGAAAACATTAGGCTAAAACATCTTGTAAGCAATGACAGTTCAGACAGCGAAGATGAATCACAGCATCCAAAAGGTAAGGAAATCCTCACTTTTCTCTCACAGTTTACTTTTTTCATCAGCTTTCATGTAGCATGGTCAAGTTTATGGGGTGGTTCATTAGCCAGAGCCTTTTTTTTTTTTATCTTTGTCTCACCAATAGTCTCTTATAACTGAGAGCTCTTCTCTCATTTATAGCCATAGTAAAACTTAATTGCTCAGATGAAGGGCTCAGCCAAATAGAGAAACATTGAACAAGAGACCTCAGGAGGGCCTTTGGTTGACTTCATGCTTCCTGCTCAAGCCAGTGAGCGCAAGATTGTCTCACACATCTTCGATCATGGTGTCAGCCCAACAGGGCTTCACAGAGGTCCTGTGATTTCACCTACCTCCAAAAATTGGGCTTGCTGAGCCAGGGATCTCCAGAAGCCTATTGCCATCAAGCTACTGAGATCAGAGGCATGTTCAAATTGTTACCAGCCCAACAAACTAACACTGTTGTTTTCAAGGGTTCCTTGATCAAATATGTACCTGAGAACAGTTTCAAGAAATCAGTTCCATTTTTAACAACTAAAGCAAAGGTGGGAATGCAGCTCCTTGTCACTTTAGGATCTACAGGAAGAAAAAATCTTACGCAGTGAGCCAGTGAATGATGTCATGAGTTCAGTTAAATGATTGCTTCTTCAATTCCCCTGATGTCTAAAATAATAGGGCATGGGTGATCCCACATTTTGTGTTTATTTGTGGTTTTCCTGTTTAAGCACAACAGTGACACAGTATGCTGATTTTCATGGTTTGTAGCCATAGTGGACAACCTACAAATCTGTGATTTGTAAAGACTTGGTAATCCCTCTGCCTTCTATAGAATATTATTGTACAGATGTGAGACCTCTAAATTTTGTAGTGTTTGAGGCCTCATCTGGAGTATTGTGTCCAGTTGTGGGCCCCTCAGTTCAAGAAGGACAGGGAACTGCTTGAAAGAGTCCAGCACAGAGCCACAAAGATGATTAAGGGAGT
>JANIJG010004858.1:0-44877 GCA_024611175.1 Megaceryle torquata | reverse complement strand
CAGAGAAGGAGACTCCACAACCTCTCTGGGCAGCCTGGGCCAGGCTCTGGCACCCTCACAGCAAAGAAGTTTCTCCTTATGTTTCATTATAAGGGACTCCCCATGTCTTATCTAAAGATCTAAGATTTAATGTAAAAGCTGAATTTATTAACTCTGGATGTTGCAAAGGTAGCATTTCTCTCTGGACACATATTTGAGAAGTATGTCACCAGAGCGAGGTCTGGTCTGGGATTATCTTCTAAAATGAAAATTGTTTTGACGAGCAACCAAAATGTTTTGTGAGCCCAGATACAGTTCAGTGCAACATCATTTATTATGTACATATTTAAAGTATATATAGGTATGTGTTGTAACTGAAGGTTATTTGTGTTTGCTGCAATTATCACGTATACTGATCTACTCCTTCTATAAGTTCCCTGTGCTGCATTTTGGAAGGATTTTTTTCATTATGGTTGTAAAAGTCCTTGTGTAGAACGTGTTTTGTTGGTACCTAGACAATCAGAGTCCTTAGCAGTGACATTTTAATGGTGTTTGGGGTGGAGAGGCTGTGCTGGAATTAATGATCCACGTTGGACTTTCCTGTACATTCCAGCACACCGTTTTGCCATCTGGCTGGCTGATAACAGCTGCTCCAAGGAGGGCTCTTCATCTCCTCTCCTTTCCCTGTTTGTAGGCAAAGTGATGATCATCCTGGATGAATTCTTTACTTAGGAGCAAAGATTGGAGGAAATTTACATGCAGTATGGAAGAATATGAAAAGGCTGCGGCCTTAAATTGTAAAGGCAGGTTCTCTATCAAGTCCCCGTTCACCTTTCTTAAACAGTGTAAACAAATTCCCTGCTTCATTTCAAGAGACACGACTCATCCACCACACTGACCTTCCTTGATCTCAAATAGTTTTGCACTGAGCAGAAAACCAGAGACTGTCTTCCACAGCAAGGTTATAAATGATGTCTTGGCTCATTTCCATTAAGCAAACAGAAGTCTTTTTAATTATTTCACTGGATCAAGTCCACAGGAGATGTACAGGGGATTCTGGCAGTGCTGCTGGTAATGTCTTAAAAAAAAAACCCTTCCTCTGACTACCTGTCCTTGAAAGATCAGTCCTGTGGTCTCAAAAACACAGCTTGTAGGCTGAAGAGTCTTGGGAGTTCCCAGCTGCAAATATATCTTACATAAAGAAAATAGCTACAATTCTTGAAAAATTACAGCTTTTGTAGCCCTTTCAAAACAATTCTCATCAGGCAACTGCCAGCAGATCCATTCTGTGCAGAGATACTACCTTTATTTACATTACAAGTTATTTAGAGCTGGGACAGTCCTCACAGTACTTAACTCAGATGTCACAGCAATTTGAAGGTATGGATGTGTGTATGTCATCTGCATAGTACCATTCACAAAGCGGTCTCTATTGTGTCATCATCCTCTGAGGAAAAAAAAAAAAATCAACATTTGCTATTCAGTTCTGATTCCCCAGGGAGTGTGGTGGGGCGTGTTAAGGAGACTTGCTTAAAGTCTGGTCCTTTGGGCTGTGTGTGTTCAAGAGCTTCTGAAGCGCTGGATCAGGAATCAGACTTTTTAGAAATGTCCATGGTTTTCCTGCAAAACCTGGACTTTCATAATTGGTTCTTCTGGACTGGAAGCCTAGCTAAAATTCAATGAACAGTCCCATGCTTTCCAGCTGTATTTGGTTATGGTGGCTGTGTGGTGAGGTTTGCAATCACATTCTACTGGTTCATTACAAAATTGCTGACTTGTTCCATATACCTGTATGTCTTTTTTTGCTTCCATAAGGATAGTGGTTTCTTTGGCTGAAACATCCTGTTCAGGGTGCTACAATAAAAAAAGCTGTAAAACAGTTTGGTCTTAAATTGTTTGCCTTCATCTCCCTTAAGCTTTCTGCTAGCTTCTGACTGTGCATGCAAGTAAGAGCTTTGTACTGTCAGTCCTTGGTGTTGCCTTCACAAAATATCTTTGTTGGCTCTGCTGCAGTCTGGTAGTTTCCAATTTGCTTTTTTTCTTCACGTTCCACACTGTCCCCCTACCATCCCCCCTTGCTGAAACTACATCATTACTTTCACTCATGGATTCCTAATGAAAAATTAAAATGTATAAAAAAATATTTTAGAAATGTTCAATTGCAGGAAGGGTTCTTGAAAGCACAAGTACAGGCTGGGCAGAGTATGGATAGAGAGCAGTCCTGAGGAGAAAGACTTGGGGGTGCTGGTTGATGAAAAGCTCAACATGAGTCAATAATGTGTAAGTGCAGCCCAAAAGCCAATGGCACCCTGGGCTGCATCCCCAGCAGTGTGGGCAGCAGCATGAGGGAGGGGATTCTGCCCCTCTGCTCCACTCTGGGATGATCCCACCCGAAGTACTGCATCCAGTTCTGGAGCTCCCAACACAAGAAGGACATGGACCTGTTGGAGCAGGCCCAGAGGAGGCCACAGCAATGATGGAAGGGCTGGAACCCCTCTGCTGTGAGGCCAGGCTGAGAGAGTTGGGGTTGTTCAGCCTGGAGAAGAGAAGGCTCTGGGGAGACCTTATCATGGCCTTTCAGTATCTAAAGAGGGCCTACAAGAAAGCTGGGGAGGGACTTCTTAGAAGGTCTTGTAGTTGCAGGACAAGGGGTAGTGGCTTCAGACTGGAAAAGGGGAGATTTAGATTAGAAATTAGGAAGAAGTTCTTCACTGTGATGGTGGTAAGACACCGGCACAGGTTGCCCAGAGACACTGGAACAGGTTGAGCAGGGAAGCTGTGGATGCTCCATCCCTGGATGTGTTCAAGGCCAGGCTGGGTGGGACTTTGAGCAACCTGGTCTAGTGGGAGGTGTCCCTGCCTATGGCAGGGGGGTTGGAACTAGATGATCTTTAAGGTCCCTTCCAACCCAAACCATTCTATGATTCTAAAATATAAATTATGAGTGGTAGCACCTGGAAATCTCTGGAATACAAAACACCTACTTGCCTCCAACCCAAAGGGAAGTTGTGTTGGTGTGGGGTCATGGAAGCAAAGAAAGGCCCATGTGGGAGTCCCAGGGGCTGCCTCTTGTGCCAATGAATCCGTGATTCCTGTTATGCTGCTGCAGCTGGAAAAGGCCGTTTCTCGCCAGTCGTGCATTGCTCACAGCTCTGCAGAGACTTACATCCCTAATCACTAAGTGGTGACTATAATTAGCAACACTGGAGTGTAGCATTGGTGGCAGGCACAGTGCCATCTGAACAGACTGGGGGAGCACGTCTGTGCTCCAGGACAGACCGTTTTCATTCCTGCGGTGCTGAGGAATACACTTGTCAGCCATCTCCTCCTCCCAGATGGGTTAGCCTGTAAAATAACATAAAGGTGGTGAGTGCAGAAAGGACCAGGTAGTGGTTGATTGGCTTTTCTGGGAAAGAAAAAGAGAATTAAACATCCTGTGCTATTGTGAGGTCAGAAAATGTTCCAAGCAATGACCAAAGTTTTATTCTAGTAGGTCCAAAGCTCCTGGTTTGGTGTTTTTATTTCAAACAAATCTCTCCTGTCAGCTTTTGCAAGGAAAACCTTTCAAATCTCCAATACAAAATCTTATTTATTTATTTTTAATTAATGCTGACATATAAAGCTAATGAAAAGAAAATAGATTTAAGAGTCAGACTATTCCTTTGTAATCTCTGTGCAGCAGAAGAGCAATGTTATTCCTAAAGTCACTTTAGCTCTGCTTGTGTTTTAGCCACACTAATGCTGTGACTGCCTTAATTTCAAAAAAAGAAGAAAAAAGTGCAACCCACTTTATGTCCTGTGGAAGGAAAGCTCTTCCTGTGGTATATCCATGCTAGCAGGAAGGTAGAAGGCTACGGAGGAAGCCTCCTTCAGGATTGTTTTTCAGATGTGCTCAGGGGCAAGCTGTATTGTTTCTCACTCAAGAGCAATGAATTAATCTTTAAAACTCATAATTTATCCCAAAGAACACAGAAATTTATTATAACTGTGTCTTCACTCTGGAATATGCTGCAGCTTAACAGTGTCTGAAAAAATAACCCTCTTATACCTAGATCCTCTTGTTTTCATCAATGTCATGAGTTCACTCGACATGGGGGTTGGTTTGGGACATTTGGTGTCTTTTATTTGTATAATTTGTTTCCAAAAATACTGGTAAGTGCTACAGCTGGTCTGCTGTTGATTGTAGGCTTTGACAGGGCTGAGAAACACTGCAATGGAATGACATCTCTTTGAAGAAGGTAGAGTTTATCTGTCAGAGTTTGTGTTGAAAGAATTTCTCTCATATGGTTCATGATATTTTGCAATGCTTGAAGACCTCAGGATTGTATGTAAATTAATTCAGCAGCATAGAGATGCATAGGAGGAGATCACTATTTTATATTTATGATTTGCTTTTTGTTGTTCATAGAATAACAGGATGATTTGGAAAGGACCTTTCAAGGTCATCTAGTCCAACCCCCCTGCACTGAGCAGGGACATCTGCAAATAGAGCAGGGTGCTCAGAGCCCCAGCCAACCTCACCTGGAATGGTTCCAGGGATGGGGCAACGAATGCCTTTCTGGGCAACCTGGGCCAGTGTTTCACCACCCTCAGCATAAAAGATTTCTTCCTTCTCTCCAGTCTAAATCTCCCTCTTCTAGTTTAAAACCATCACCCCTTGTCCTGTCACAACAGGCCCTGCTGAAAAGTCTGTCCCCATCTTTCTGACAGACCCCTTGAAGTACTGAAAGGCCACAAGGTCTTCCTAGCTTCTCCAGGCTGAACAAGCCCAGCAATCTCAGCCTGGCCTCACAGCAGAGGGGTTCCAGCCCTCCCATCATTGCTGTGCCCTCCTCTGGCCCTGCTCCAACAGGTCCCTGTCTCTCCTGCACTGAGGACTCCAGAGCTGGACCCAGCACTGCAGGGGGTTCTCCCCAGAGTGGAGCGGAGGGGCAGAATCCCCTCCCTCGACCTGCTGGCTGCTTTGTTGTTTGTTTGTTTTCAAACACGAGTGGACTGCATGAAGAGAACTGCCTGATTTGCCTGAGATCACAAAAGTGCAAGAACTGGAAGCACTGAGAGAAGCTAAGTTTTCCAACTCTTTAACCTAGTGAAAATGCAATAAAATGCTGTCTGCGCTTATGATAATTTTCTGTGGGACTTCTGTGAGTGCAGCATATGGTGTGTGTCTGATGCATATCGTGCTATCCCAGAACTTTCTTATACTCCTTATTGAAGTGGGATTCACTTGAATGGTTGGGCTAAAAGGGTAACTAAGGCAGCTGAGGACCCTCTGTTTGCATGATTCATTTGAAAACTGAGTGGGTCACTGTTTCCAACTTATATTTTTCTCATATTCAGCTGGTAGCTTCTGATTGCAATTGCTAATATGAGTAAAATCTCTGACAATTTAAATGGGAGATGTTCACATTTAATATTTGTAGTGTGACCTGTTTATACTTAAGGAAATTGCCACCATTAAAATAAAAGGACACAAGTAACTTCAAGTTTCTCCTTAAGGAGAATATTCAATTTAAACAGTAGTAAACAGGAACAAAGTGGTCTTATTTTAGAGCTAGCCAGCCCACATGTTGATTTAATCAGGAATCGGCTCATGCACAGAGGCGACCTTGGGTTGCCCACACCTTGTAATGCAGTCACCGAAAAGTGGCATAATCAAAATACCATGTATTTTGTAGACACACACGTAAGTGTAAATAGGACGAGCACTGAAAGGTTCTTTTAAGATAGAGAAGCACAGGGGGAAATTGTCAAGGAGCACAATAAGAGCAAGAAATACTTCTCCTGCGGCACCAGCGTCCCTTCAAGGATCTGAATTACCGCACAGCCTTGAGAGGAGACAAAAAGCCTGCAGTGATTTAAAATTCCAGCGTGATGGCTGCCGATGGGAATGAGCTCAATGCAAGGAGAGTATATAACATGGACTCAGTGTCACGTATATTGGCTCTCCTGAGGGCTGCAAATTCCATTATAAGGTCACACATCTCACTTTTTGGCTCCATCCTTTTAGCACAGAGGATGATAACTGCTACAGGCTGCCGCGTGTTACACTGGGGTATTAATAACATTGGTATCTGGCCAAACGCCGCAGCGAAGTGACCGGCTTATTTCTTTAAATACATATATGCATATGTGCATTACATAGTGTCATTCTTATGTGTTGTATATTAACACACCAAGGTGCTCAGGAGAGGAACTTAAACAATAAACTCAATTTTTATTAAGATGAAATACTGTATTTTGTCCCTCTCATTAAGGACTCAGTCATTTTATTATCATAACTAAGATGAAGAGTTTGTCACATACTGATATATAAATGTTTCTCGTGCCAAGATAGTTATTGATGTGTGATAGCTGTGTGTATTTTGTTCCAGCTTCAAAGCTCTTTGGTCATCCCCATCAGTCAACATCAAGTTCCTACTCCTATTATTGTTAAAAGCATGTTTACCTTTGAACTGTGTGGGAAAAAGAACTGGCCCCTTGGGTAATCGTGTGAAATAATAGACTTTAGTAACATTGACTTTGCTCATCCGATCAGCCCTGGGAGTTGATTTGAACCAAATTACTGAGGCAATTGCAGAACAGTTTACTTACAGTTTTACTTTTAATTATCATACAAGTCTCTTAACATTAGGATATGGATGAGGAAAAAGAGAAAAAGGTATTAGTCGTTTCCTACAAGTAGTGTTCAGATAATGCAGAGATTAAAACAACCATACAACCACTCCAAAATATATAGTGTGAATTCCAGGAGTTAATAGAGCAAACAAAGCAGCTGCTCATTTTCTATCAGTCCAAGGAAATGTTTTCACTTCATACTGCTGAGGCCCAAGGTTCTGAAAAGAAACTGAGAGTGTTGTCTTGCCTTTCCCCAAAAGAAGTTACCTGATAATCTATCTTCACCTCTTAATTTTTGCCTCTCGTTTCTCTTGTGCATTTATAGTTTGTTTTCTGAATTGTCCTTTCTTCAGTTATTTTCATTGTCTGCTTTTACATCACTTGGCAAAACCCAAGGTGATAAATTACAGACTCTTCATTAGTGAGAACAGTCACCAGTGGCTTTAATCTTGCGGTACGTTTATGGGATGCCTTTTTCTTGTCCTTTTGCTTATGAGATCTGAAATGTGTTTGATGGGAAAGAGGAACTGGTGTAACTAGTTATAAAATTGCAGCCACAGTGTTGAGAAGGAAAAGAAGTTTAAAATCTGTATGTGAAAGAGGGATCCCTTTTGGGTTTGTAGTCCTTCTCTTTTTTGGAGTGATTCAGGTTTATGCCACATCATTGTTTGGAATTCTACTTTAGTTACTTTTCTTGATGTTTTCCCCACTGTAATATCTGATCTGATTGTAGTCTCACAACAGCTCAGTGAGACTTATAGACCTCGTTTCACAGCTTAAGAAACTGAAGCTCAAAAAGACCAAGCCATTGGTTCCAGTTACAAAAGAAGAATGTAGGAAAATTGTGAGTTAAATCTGAACACCCAAGTCTCATATCAACACTTTCACTCTAAAGGTCTTGTTCTGTTATGATGCAAAGAATCATATAAGTGACTCGTGTGTGTGTGCTTCTTTTTTATATAACCATTTAGAAAAGGACCACCTTATGAATAGGAATAACCCAGCATGATTTTAAGGAGGAAAAATCCAGAAAGATATATTATCATTTGGATAAGACTAAAAAATTGACATATTTTAAATCATCAGTGAAGGCTGATGGCCAAAATAACTGGCTAGCTGGTGGTATTGATGTGGTATCTTTCTATACTTACTAGTCACCTGTAAAAACTTAAATGTTGGGACTGGGAAGCTGTGTATTTGGTGGAAGAAAGGGTAATGGCATGATCATACTGAAAAGTCTGGTGGAGGAAGCAAAAGAAGGAAACACTCTCAAGCTTTCCAAGATTTCTGCATTTCAGAATTAAAAACAAAACAAAACAAAACAAATCAAACCAAGAAGGCAGAGTGAAAATTATATTATTTGACACTTTGCGACATCTTTCCTTTCAGCTGTAGCCCTCCCATGATTTCCCTTCACCTTTCTCCACCTACAGACTCAATTCTTCTTCAGACACCAACCAACTCTTGATGAATTTGACTTTTCCAGTCCTGATTCCTCCGGACCTTAGGACTTGCTTAGCTCATTATTATTCACAACCATTTTGGCCAATCTCCATTTGCATTCCCAGGCACATCCCCAGCTTCACTGCCTGAAAACCCTTCCATTAGTACCAGACCTCTCAACACTGCTCACCCCTAAATGCTCTCTGCATGCTCCCAAACTCCTTGCCACCTCCCTCCCTTACTCAGAGTTTAGGCTGGAGAAGCAGCTGGTGAAGTTAGATGTTATTCTTCCACAACCCCACCAACAGATGCAGAAACACTGACTCTCCTAGCTCAGACCACCTGTGCTATGTGTGCAGCTGCTGCTGTATCTAGAGGAACTAGAGGAACAGGAGGTGAGAAAACTATTCCTAGATATGGATAACATGTATTCTGAGTCTCTGTGGTTGAAGAAAGTCAGCTCTGAAGAAAAATCCTCCATCCTTCACCTTCTGCTGCCTCTTTGTGCTGTGGGACTGGGAGTACTGGATGAGAATCAGATGTGCTGCACATTTTAGGGATTAACAAGGCATCACTGTGTGCTTTAGGATAGGTTTTGGGCTTCACTGTCAGGACATAATCTTTTTTGTGGTGGGTGTGTGATTCAAAAGGGTGAAACAGAGAAAATGAACTAAAGAGGATGTGATACAACCTGCAGCTGGAATACCTTTCCCTTCAGGAGAATGGGAAAGGATGAGAATATCAGCTGTCACAAGAAGGGTTCCCATTCTTGCTGGACGCTTCTGCACAGCAGCAGAGATCACCTATCACAGTTTATTGCACTTGGAATGAGTTTCTAGTTTTCAGGAGTGAATGCAAAAACTGCAGTAACTTTAGGAGGTTCAATAGGACAAGCACTTCAGCACATACCTCCGTGAGACACAGAGTTCTGTAAATTAGGGTGGAAAAAAGGAGCAAAGGGGACATATTGTCCAGTCATCTGTACTTCCATTCATAGTGAAGAAAGGAGAGAGTGTTTTCAGGATGATCTGAATCTGTTTCTAACAAAACAGGAATAGATCAAACACGTGCTCTTTTCAGTGATGTCCAGTGATAGGCCAAGGGGCAATGGATGTAAACTGGAACATAGGAGTTTCCACAAAAACATCGGGAAAAACTTTTTCACCGTCAGGGTGACGGAGCACTGGAAAAGGCTGTCCAGAGAAGTTGTGAAGTCTCCTTCTCTTGACACTTTCAAAACCTGCCTGGACACATTCCTGTATGACCTACTCTAGGTGATCCTGCTCTGGCAGGGGGGTTGGACTAGATGATCTTTCAAGGTTCCTTCCAACCCTACATTCTGTGATTCTGTGATTCTTTTCTTCTGAGTTACATAAAAAACAGATCCTGTAAAGCATTAAAGAGGCACATTGCAGTGCTGGATTTAAAATATGGAGCCTGAGAGTGAATTATTTTCTTATACAGAACACAACCAAAAGTCAAGTTTGGACAGTTTATGAATGCAAGGTAACAACAATCCAAGTAATGTGTACTGCAACATCCAAGTCTGGACATTTCATTATCCGCTTCAGTTACTTAAAGCCAGGTAGTCTTCAGTTTACAGTAGGATATTTTCAGCTATTTTAGAGTTCTCATGCTAAAACATTCTTTTTTTATGCAGACTGACTTTGCCTTCTGAAGGAAAACTGGGTTTCTAGCAATCAGGAAAGGATGGAGAAGGGTGTCAGCACACATCCAGATGAATTTAGGCCTGTATAGATCAGAATGGTCTGAGGGCTGGAACACCTGCTGTGAGGCCAGGCTGAGAGACTTGGGGTTGTTCAGCCTGCAGAAGAGAAGGCTGCAGGGAGACCTTGTGACCTTTCAGTACTTCAAGGGGCCTGTCAGAAAGATGGGGACAGACTTTTTATCAGGGCCTGTTGTGACAGGACAAGGGTGGTGTCTTTAAACTAAAAGAGGGAGATTTAGAATGGAGAGAAGGAAGAAATTTTTGACACTGAGGCCCAGGTTGCCCAGGGAGGTGGTTGATGCCCCATCCCTGGAACCATTCCAGGTGAGGTTGGCTGGGGCTCTGAGTTGCAGATGTCCCTGCTCCTTGCAGGGGGGTTGGAACTAAATGACCTTTACACATCCTTTCCAACCCTAACCGTCAGAGGATGGTTTTATGATAGATTATGTATCTTGGTGACTCAGGTCTGTCCCCTGAGCCTGGGAGAGTTTGCATTCTGGGTGCTAGCACAGATAAATACATATCCTTATTGCCCTTTCTATCTAGACTAATTAACTCTATCTCAGGTCATCTATCATATTCCAAATGTATTTTTCTGCTGGACACATCCACACTGCTACACTCCAGGTGAAAAGTTTCACTGGCCTGTGAAGTTCAGAGGAGGGTTTCTCTCCACTCTGAAATTTTTGCAGCAAAGCTCCTTCATTCAGTCAGGTCCTTTATTTTAGTAGACTCAGAAATTTTAGGTTTATATTTTATATGTTACTTGTCTCACCATTGGTTATTTTTGTTTTTCTCTTCAGGCACTGAAAATGCTGAGGTGCATCAGGAACATCAGAACAGCAGCCAGGAAAGCTGGGTGCAGCGAATGCTGATGGCTTTGGTGGGTGACAGTGCCCTTTTCAACACCAGGGAAGGTCGTGCTGGGAAAGTGCACAACTTCATGCTGGGATTGAACCTCAACAGCTGTTACCCGCTCTCTCCTCTGGCTGACCTTCTCACGCAGGAGTCCGTGGAGGAAGATGAACTAGATGCAGCTGTTGCAGGTTAGTTCAAAAAAGCCTGTGTTGCTACGTATTCATTAGTAAAAGCAGAACTGGCAAGTTCTCACTGTAGTAACATTGTAGTAACTATGAGGCACATGCCCAAAGGCAGGATAACATTTCTGTACCAGCAGTTGAGTACTGATCATCAGCAGAGATTGTTAGGTGACCATGTGTCTCGAAGGACACCATACAATGGTTGTCCCCCTGTGTGGGTGAGGTCAAACATTGAATACGGGGTTCAGTTTTGGGCCCCTCACTCCCAAAAAGACATTGAAGGGCTGGAGCGTGGCCAGAGAAGGACAACAAAGCTGGGAAGGGTCTAGAGCACAAGTGTTGTGGGGAGTGGCTGAGGGAACTGAGGTTGTTCAGCCTGGAGAAAAGGAGACTCAGGGGAGACCTTCTCACTCTCAACAGCTCCCTGAAAGGAGGTTGGAGCCAGGTGGGGCTGGTCTCTTCTCCCAAGGAACAAGTGATACGACAGGAGGAAACAGTCTCAGGTTGTACCAGGGGAGGTTTAGGTTGGACATGAGGAAAATTGTCTTCCCTGTAGGGGTTGTCAAGGCCTGTCCCAGGCTGTCCAAGGCAGTGGTGGAGTCCCCATCCCTAGAGATGTGGTGCTGAGGGACATGGTTTACTGATGGGATTAGCAGTGTTGCGTTCATAGTTGGACCTGATGATCTTAAATGTCTTTTCCAACTGATTCTATGAAAACCAGTTAATTTCTTCTGGCACTGGTGCTTATTTTCTTTTCCTGACCTGGCACCAGACCACTGAATTAAGGATGTGAGTTGCTGCATAGAAAAGTTCTGTCACAGTGGAGATGTGTACATGGTCGAGCCTCCACAGACAGTTTTCTGTGATACAGACTCTAATGATTCTGTATATTTTGGGGTTATTACTGATGTACATCAAGCCAAGGAGCTACAAATCTCTGAGAGTGATGTTCCTTCCACACTCCTGTGTAGCAGCAGAGCACTACCAACCTTTCCTCCTCACACTTATGGTCACTTCAGCCCTTATTTTCTTTGCAGAGGACAGAGGTTGTCCTAGCTGCTGATTATGCAACAGAAAATACCAGATCTCATTTTAAAGCTTAAGTAGCAGACACACTTTAATGTGTATTTCTTAATGTAACAAATCCCTTCGAGTGGTTGTCAAGTAATTTCCATCTATACTCCACTTTCTAAATATTTTTATCATCTCAGAGGTGTTTACAACTGGCTAATCTTAATATTTACAGTAGTTGTAAAAGAGGCAGGAAAGCGCGTAGTAAATTTATGGAAAAAGTGACAGTTGATGAAAATTTTGCAGAATTAAGACGTGGCTAATCTTCAGAATCAACTGTCAACTTCCTGGGGTTTAATTTCAATTGAGATAAAATGTTGGTTTGATGGGACGAGCCTGCTCCTCTCAGGCAATTACTTTTGAATGCCCGGAATTTCTCTGGGTAAAATGTCCAGCAGAAGTTTCACATAACTGCAGTTTTTTTCATGTTGACTGAAGCCCATGCTCATAAACCTGAGCTAACAGCTCAAATCTAACAGTAGCTGCTATATAAAGGTCAAGAATACTTGAAAAAAAAACCCCTTGAAGTTTCAGTAATTAATATAAAATTTAATCATTCATTCTGTAGCATGGTAAGTGTATCCACATTTTAAGAGCCTAGGAGCCCAGAGGAGCTGATAGAAAGGAAACTGTGGTGTGTATTTAAGGTACTGTATATTAACAAGGCACTGGATGCCTTTAAGCTTTGCATATTTATTCCAACCACAGGCAGTTTACTTGTCAGCTTGCGTACGGAAAGATGTCTGGATTCCTTTAGGACTTACTTTATTACCAGACACTCCAAAGGATTAATAAATGGACCAAATAATGCTTTACATCTCTGTGGCAGACCTGAGCTGATATTACAGCCCTTGCTGAGGACCGAGTTCAGGGTCTGCAGAGCACACAGCCGAGGTCCCAGCTGCTGGAGCAGAAGGGAAAACACTTGGCTTCGCTTCACTGCCAATTCTGTTTATTCTGAGCGTTCTCTTCAGGGATCCCGAATACCCTTTAAAACCTGACACCCTTTGAATAATTGCATCGTGAACTCAAAAGTTGTTCTGCTTCTGTGCCTTGGTATTACAACACACCAAAATTACCAGAGAACATGCCAAGTGAATAACAATAGGGAAAAAACAACTCACAGCCTCTGCTTCCTTATTTTGGTATTTATGGAAACTCTGTTGTAGCAGATGCACGTCAGTAGCAAATACCCTTTTCATCTCCCGCACTCACGCTGAGGCTACCAAAGCTCAGTCTCTCAAACACGCTCTCTTCTTTATTTCCAAACAATTCTTAATGTCTGTGCTTGTGTGTCCGATGACTGCGGATCAGGCAGGCGCTGCTGGACTGGCTTCACACAGAGCTCTGCTCAGAAGCAGTGTGTGCTTCTCCCAGTTTGCTCTGTGATGGACTGAAAGCTTCTTGTAATCATAGAATGGCTTGAATTGGAAGGGACCTTAAAGATATCTAGTTCCAATCTGCCATGGGCAGGGACACCTCCCAGTAGATCAGATTACTCAGCCTGGGCTTATACACTTTCAGGGATGAGGCGCCCACAACTTCTCTGGGCAACCCATTCCAGTGTCTCACCACCCTCGTAGTAAAGAACTTGCTAATGTATAATCTAAATCTCCAGTGCTGTAGTTTAAAACCATTGTCCCTTGTCCTATCACCACATGCTCTTTCTTGTAGGTCCCCTTCAGGTACTGGAAGGCCACAGTAAGGTCTCCCTGGTGCCTTTTCTTCTTCAGGCTGAGCAGACCCAACTTCCTCAGCCTGTCCTCATAGGAGAAGTGCTCCAGCTCTCTGGTCATCTTTGTGGCCTCCTCTGGGCCCTCTCCAACAGATCCATGTGCCTCTTGTGTTGGGAGCTCCAGAGCTGGATGCAGTACTTCAGGTGGGATCTCACAAGAGTAGAGGGACAGAATCACCTCCCTCGACCTGCTCACCACACTGCTTTTGAAATGAAACTTGACAAAAGTCAGAAACCCCTAACTTAGTTCTTGCTTTCTAATGAAAAGTTCAGGATGCATCAAAGCAAATCACATGCTAAGTCTGCCTTTAAAGTCAGGTCTTTAAAATAACACTGGGTCATCTTCATTGTTTTTTGAATCTGACGCTGTAACATGGACCCAAGTTGCATTTTGGATTTTTTTCTCAGCTCAAAAATTAGAAATATACTTAAAAGATTAATAAAAAGAAAACCCTTTAATTTATCCCATAATCACAGAAGACCACCACTAATAAAAGCTACCTATGTGGTCATTATAAATTTATTGATGGCCTTATGATGTTTCACCATTTAAAAGATCATAAAATTATTACAGTAAATTTGATTATAGAGTCAGGAAGGCTGCAAGTGATAGGAGTGGTCTTGTTCTTCAGGGCCTTTTCGGTAGGAAGTGTGTGTGATGCAGTAACACTCACCTCACAAAACTGCTCTTGTTTAAAGGATCACTGTTGACTTTCAAATGCAAATTTTGTTAACTAAGTCAATACAAAACTGGAAAAAAAGGTTTCTGTGATTTCTATAAGTTCTATGAGAACAAGGGCTAAATTACATTGGATGTCTTTAAAGCAGGAGGTCTCCTTGTGCTAAGAGGATACAGAACCTTTAAGAAAGTGTATTTTTTTGCCAGTGTTTTCATTTAATTATGACAAATTTTATATTTTGATATATTTTCATTGATTTATGCTAATTCATGGTTATGAAATATATCTGGATCTAAAATAGGTGTGTTTTTACACTTAGCCCTTTAGCAATAGAGGTTCATTTGAAAGTGTTTTTTCCCTTAGAAATAAAGGCAAATATTAGGAAACTGATGCCTTATTTCTTGGCAAAATGCCCACTAATAAATAACATCAGAAATAAAAAGTCAAAATATCTGTTCTGAGATTCTTTTGCTGCTCATAACAATAATTTTTTCTTAAAATATCTTTTTTTTTTTTTTTCGGATTACTTCAATTGCCTATCAATAGGTGCTAGGAGATTTAATTATATGAGGAATAATTATATATTTTGTTCAGCGTTCCTTAGATTACACTGCCCTCTACAGATACAAGCATTAGTTTTTAGTCAAAGGCAAGACCATGCAATGGTTTTTAAGATCTAGAGCATGAAAAGACTGTGAGGAGAAAAGTTTTGAGTACTGCAGGGATCATTTGGTGGTATCCAGAGACTTGGGTAAGTGCAAAAACACTTAGGAAAAATGGCTTGTTTTTCCTGAGCTGCACCCAGAGGATATTGGGGTTAGAGGGGAAACATCATCTTCTTCAACCCTCAGTTTGGATCATGAAGGTAGGAGACAGTTTTATACTATATTGTGACAATAACAGCAGTAAGTGGTTTACGTGTAATTCTGCCCAGTGTTTGTTTCAGATATGGATATGGGCTACTGTGTCATTTTGTTCCTAGTCTGGTAGACTTAGGAAGTCATGAGATTTGGTGTAGTATGAAAAACAAGACTCCTTAGTCCTAATTTTGATGGAGAGAAACAGACATGGACAAGAGTCACACAAGAGCAGAGCCACATCAAAGCTTTTTAGGCAAATTTCAGTTCTTTGGGGAAGAGGAGCTGAGAAAGGTGGGGGATTGGGAGGGAATGGGGGGGATGACATTTAGGCAGGTGTTGTGTGTTGCTGGGGGGGTGTGCATTAGGAATCGGACTCTTAATGGCCCATAAACAATTTCATAGAATCATAGACTTGTTTGGGTTGGCAGGGACCTTTCAAGCTTATCTAGTCAACCCCACTGCAGGGAGCAGGGACATCTGCAACTAGAGCAGGTTTCTCAGAGCCCCTTCCAGCCTGACCTGGAATGGTTCCAGGGATTGACCACCTCCCTGGGCAACCTGGGCAAGGGTCTCACCATCCTCAGCATAAAAAGTTTCTTCCTTCTCTCCAGTCAACATCTTCCTCTTTTCATTAAAACCCTAGTCCTGTCCCAACAGGCCCTGCTAGAAAATCTGTTCCCATCTTTCTGACAGGTCCCTTGAAGTACTGAAAGGCTGCAATAAGGTCTCCCTGGAGCCTTCTCTTCTCCAGGCTGAACTTCCTTTTGTATGGGTTGCTGGAGATGACAGGGTAAAGGAGGAAGGCTGAGGTCAAACCTAGATGTTAGTCCCCTTTGGTTTTACCTCAGGCCAGCTCTGCTTCTACCCTGGGACAAGGTGTCTATGTACTTGACCTACTGAGATCCCTTCCAGCTCTGTTTTTTTCACCTCATTCTTCAGTTGTTAAGGCAAGAGCTAAGATTACATGAGTTCATGGGACGTTTAGCTGGGATACTGAACATTTTAAATTCTGTGTAACCTTCAGTACTTGGAGAGACACTTCCCAGTGCACATCAAAAGTTCAGTTCATAACTTACGTGTTTCTGCTTTGTTTTGTTTTCATTTGTTCTGTGCAGATCCTGATGAGTTTGAGAGGATATATGAGCCACTAGATGTGAAGAGCAAAAAGATTCATATAGTGGACAGCGGGCTTACATTTAACCTGCCATACCCACTTATCTTAAGACCTCAAAGAGGCGTTGATCTCATCATCTCTTTTGATTTTTCAGCGAGGCCAAGTGATTCCAGTCCTCCTTTCAAAGTAAGTGAAATAGGCTGTTCCTTTCTTTGTGTTCATTATCTCAGCTGTAGTCTTCCAGTCAGGTTGGTTACACACTTCATGGCTCCAGAAGGCCTTGGTGCTGCAGTATCAACAGCACTGTGGCTTTTTTTTTTCCATCAGGGCTGGATATTTCACTCTGCCTCAGTTCCTGTTTACATGACTCACACGAGACAACTGACACAAAGAAGATTGACAGAACTCATTTGAAGCAGTAGCCCTGTTGTTTTTATGGAAGTCTTGCTTTCACACTCAGCTGCAGCATTTTATTTTATGTCAGTAATAAACAATTAAGTCATTCATTTACCATTGCACGAGCACTCTGAACAGCTGTTCTCCTCTGTGATGTAAAGGAATGGTTTTCTGTCATCATCTTGCAGAAATGCGTCTCAGTCACTTTCCTATTGCTAAATATGTAACATTTTGGAAGGCAGACTAATTGTTCATTTACATCTCCCTAGGATAATCCCAGTGTTGGATTAGGCAGGATTCCTAAATCCGTTCAGGCCAGAGGAAGCAACAAGAGAAGGATGCAGATGAAGTGACCAGGCTGTTTTCTGTGGCAGGTGTGGAGAGCAAGGCTATTGGCCCCTACGACCTGGGCAAACCGTGCATCCAGACAGCTCCATCTGGTTGGAAAGGCTTCTTCTTGGATCAGTTTGGTAGCTGACACAGAAAAAAGCAGCACTTAGGAGGGCATTGTGAGGGTCACAAAAAAAGAGGTGATATTTATTTGAAACACAAGTGGATTTTTAAAAATTGAGGAAACCAAGAAAATGTTAGAGACAATTTTCATTCAGAACAATTAGAGTATTTTTTTCCTTCCTCTTGCTATCAAGGGACAAAGCCCCCAAATGATGCTAGAAAAGACCAGCAGTAGCAAAATGAACTCTAGATCAGTGTTGTCAGATGTGAAGAAAAACAAGCTTCAAGAGAATGAAAAGAAGTAACTTCTATAATCTTTAGGTCTCATGGGGACTACTTGAAAGAAGAGAGCACTGAGAAGAATTAGTAGTGCTGAGATTCTTCATTTTTCCTTCATTAACTGAATCTCAGTCTGATTCTTCCTTTAATTTTCTATTTGTTTACAAATTTCTCTCCTTTTTTTGCCATGACTGAATATTTTACTCATCAGCTGAATGTACTAACACAGCACTGCCATCGCCTCTGAACCATCTTCCTTTTCCTCTTTTTGTTGCTGTTCTGCATGTGGAGTATGAGCAAAAGCCTGTATGAGCAAAAGCCTATGTGTGGTCCTGTCTGTCAGTCTTGGCCCATGCACTGAGCTTTCAGCCTGAATCAGCTGCCATGTGTTTTCTGTGTCACTTTGGGGAATACCCCATAACATGGAGAGATCGATTGGAAATCAGGTGGTATCCTGAAGGTTTTTCATTTCTGTAATTCTAAAAAGGCAAAATCTTTTTTGCACAAGAAGAAACAGTGGGGAAATGAAATGGTACCTTAGGTTTTCATGAAGCCACTGTTGAAGGGAATGGTTCGTGATTTCTGAAGTGCAAGTGTGTGTATCATGAGAAGAGTGATGCAGCTCCAGCTTGTCATACCCAGGTATAGTCCACAGGCAAGCTATATGCTAATTGCCTGAAGGTCAGAAACCAGTTGTGTTTACTGGCTGTGCAGTCCCATCGTCTTTGCTTGCATTACGAAGAGTAAACTCCAGTTCAAGAGTTGACCTGTAGCTATGGTAGCACTCTAAGATACTTTTATTCCTCAAACACAGGGGGAATCAGCCAGCTGAGGTCAACAACTCTGCTCTTAGTTTATCATTTTACACCCACTATCTTTCAATCTCTTGTGTATCCAAAACAGTTGACCACATAAGGGTCCTGTTTCATTCAAACCCAAGATTAAAGATGTTGACCTTCCCTCTCCTTCCTCTCACACACCCTCGTTACATGCTTTTGAGTCACTGTTTACAAATTATTTTGTTTACTGAATTGTCATGAGGAAAAAACACAAAAGCCTGTGTTCCAGACTTCCTTTCTCATTTAACATGCTTTCAAATGCCGTTCTGCACTGCAATGTGACCCTGAGCGTAACAACACGTGGATTGGTGTTTATTGACTCTCATCTGTTTCCATAGCACTGATACGCAGCTGGAGAGTAAAATTATGGGTGTTTTTTCTAGCTGTCAGGTCCATGAATTCACCCAAAGATTTATGTGCCAGACCAGCTCTTTCCTTCCTGTGAAACATCGCAGGTGGCAAAGACTGAGCAGGCTCAATTAAGTGCTCAGATTGCAATCCTGGGTCATCTATACAAAGGCTGACTTAGAACCAAAGAATAACCAAATGGTTTGAATTGGAAGGGACCTTTCAAGCTCATCCAGTCCAACCCCCCTGTAGGGAATGGGGACATCTGCAACTAGAGCAGGTTGCTCAGAACCCCATCCAGCCTGATCTGGAATGGTTCCAAGGATGGGGCATTGACCACATCTCTGGGCAACCTGGGCCAGGGTCTCACCACCTTCAGTGTAGACTTGATCAGTACCTTTCCATAAACAAATGTGAGCTAATAAAACTGCTTTGATCAGTTTTACCCTGTGTCTACCTAAAATCTCACTTTGTAGCAGATGCTTCTACGTGCCTGAGTCTTTGTTGTCTTTGCAGGAAATTTTGCTTGCTGAAAAATGGGCCAAAATGAACAAGCTTCCTTTCCCCAAAATAGACCCAAATGTATTTGATCGAGAGGGCATGAAGGAGTGCTACATTTTCAAACCAAAGGACACCTCTTCGGAGAAAGACTGTCCAACTATAATCCATTTTGTTTTGGCCAACATCAATTTCCGGAAGTACAAAGCTCCAGGTGGGCTCACAGTTTGTGATGCTGAATCTAACTGTTCCTTTGAAGCTTCGTAATGATGTGGTGGTTATATATCAGAAATGGTTTTGTCTCTGAAAGAACATTTTAAGTCTTTCTGGAGTGGTTGGGGGTTTCAAAAGAGCCATTGAAACCCAAGATTTTAAGTCCTCAGACCGAACATTTTGATCATATTTTTCTGTTTGTTCTGGGTGCAGGTGTTCCAAGAGAAACGCAGGAAGAGAAGGATTTTGCAGACTTTGACATTTTTGATGATCCGAATTCACCATTCTCCACCTTCAACTTCCAGTATCCCAACGAGGCTTTCAAGAGGCTTCATGACCTAATGGAGTTCAACACCCTCAATAACATGGATGTACGTACACCAGTGTGCAGGGGTCTAGGTTGTTAAACAGGTGATGTAAGTTAAGCAAGCCCTTAATCTGCCCTGCAGAAGGTACAGGGGTTTAAGTCACAGAATCACAGAATGTTAGGGGTTGGAAGGGACCTCTGAAGATCATCGAGTCCAACCCCCCTGCCAAACAGGACAAAACTAGAGCAGATCATGCAGAAATGCATCCAAACAGGTCTGAAAATCTCCAGCGAAGGAGACTCCACAACCTGTCTGGGGAGTCTGTTCCAGTGCTCTACAGCCCTTACAATAAAGAAGTTCTTCATGTTGAGTTGGAACTTCCTGTACTGTAGCTTGACTCCATTGCCCCTTGTCCTGTCACAAGGCACGAGTGCAAAGAGGTTGTCTCTGTCTTCTTGATGCCCAGCCCTTATGTATTTATAGATGTTAATTAGATCCTCTCTCAGTCACTTTTTGCCTGATATTTTTGCCATCCAAAGTGATTCCTCCATGTAGTTTTTACTCCTTTTACTCAGAGTCAAGGCTGGATCAAAGCTCACTATAGTAAGTGGAAAAAATCTGCTTTATTTTCATAGAATCATAGAATTGTTTTGTTTGGAAAAGACCTCCCAGGTCATCGAGTCTGACCATTAACATAACACTGCCAAGCCCACCACTAAACCATGTCCCTCAGCACCACATCTTCACAGCTCTTAAATGCCTCCAGGGATAGGGACTCCACCCTGGGCACCTTGGGCCAGGCCTTGACATTCCTTTCAGTGAAGAAGTTTTTCTTCATGTCCATTCTAAATGTCCCCTGGAGCAACTTGAGGCCATTTTCTTTTGTCTTATCACTTTTTCCTTGGGAGGAGATACTGATGCCCACAAATTTTAATGAGGTCTGGAGTATGCCTCAGGTAAGTTCTTCATGAGGCTTGTGTAGGAATTTACAAAGACTGTAGCCTGGTCAGCTTGCATCCTTCCAGCCTGGGAGGGGAAGAGAGTCCAGTCACTGTAGACAATACTGGAACTGGAGTTCCCTGAAGAGAGTTGGGTGAGATACCCAGAATTAGATGAGGAGAATTTGATCTTTTCACTTGACTTTTGTTTCTGAAGCACTGAAATATCAGTGTTGTAGGAAGTGCTGCCACATGTGATTCTCTGTCAGTAATATGTACCAAACAAACATTGCTGATGAAACAGCCAGGGGTGCTTTCCAGTGGGGAAAAAAAAGTCCAGTCAGTATTTCTGAGGCTAAGAGGAAAGATGTGATACTGCCGCATGTTCCAAATGGCAGAACTGTTAGAGTGTAGGATGTGTTTGAGTGTTTGAGCCTCTCCTTGATCCACTCCAGTTTGTGTTCTTTCCTAATGTGGGTCCTGTGTTGGTTTTGCCATTTTACCATCAAAAGCCCTACAGGGTCACTGAGCCACGGTGACTGTGTAGGATGTAGACTTCATGTCTAGGATTTTATACTCAGTTCTTTATGTGTGGTGATTTTCTAAGTGGAAGAAAACCAAATTGAAAATGTTCTGTAAAGACCTCTGGAAATTTCTTTATCAGCTAACTCAGTCATAATTATTTTTAATTGGTATCAGCTGTAATATGACACATCATCCCAGTATCTAGAGGGTGAATGGCCACGTGCACAAGTGTAAATAATCATCCCAGATAAAGAAATATTTTCTCAATAGAGTAAAGAAATCTTGCTAATTTAGGACAAAGGAAGCAAAAATGAACATTTAACCTTTCTCAAGATAATAATTATTTTCTATATCCTTTAAGGATGGATTTTCTCAAAGTTTTGAGTTAGAATTTCACTGGGACTAGGTTTAAATGGTGAATATTCTTGGGTGACTTCTTTGATGTTGGTGATGCCCTCTCACACTTTATTAATCAGTGGTTTCTCTAATTAGGAATAATAGTAGTCACCATAATCCTCAGCCACTTTGTTCAATGACAGAGTGCTGTTATAAGTAGGAATGATGGTTGTTAACATCTGAAGGGGTCTTTCCTCTTGGTTAATGAATCACTTACATGGGTGTCATTTCCCTCGATGACATATTGTTCCCTGTTTTCCAGGCGATCAAGGAAGCCATGATGGAGAGCATTGAGTACAGGAAGGAGAACCCATCCCGCTGCTCCGTGTCCCTGAGCAGCGTGGAAGCACGGAGATTCTTTAATAAGAACAATCTGAACAACCACACGTAGAGGATGTGCCATGGGTCCTGCTCCCTCAAGACAGTGATTCTATCTTTATAACTGGAGTCAAAATGACTTTTATCAGAGCATCGCTGCTCCTGACCAGGGCTATGCAAAACCCCTGAAAACGTCTTCTCATGAATTTTCAAGTTTCAATATATATTTTGTACTTCTTTTTAAAAAATTGAAAACATTTCAGTATGCTGGTATCCTGATTTGAAAAACTATGGAGTTAGTTGAGTTTGACTGTGGTTGTTGGGTTCAGTGTCATTTTATTTTTGCTTACAGAATTATAAACAGTGGTTGCTTATAACGGGGCAGCTGTCTGATTTTTAACTGGTGGCTATGCACTGTGTGCAGGATCTCAAGTCAGGATTTTGGGGCGCTTAGCTGGTGTGGTTTGGTCTTTTAAAGTTTCTGGGGTTAATTCTCATTAAATGCACATGGCTCATCCCAGCAGTTGTTCCTTTGCGTTGTCATTGTGGCAAAAACAAAGCACTTCCCAAGTGGGATTATTTGCAGGGTTGTGGTCAGAAGCCACATGTCTTCTTGGAGAGCTGTGGGTGGCATTTCGGTCTCAAGATTTGAGGTTCACGGGGTTCAGATTTCACCCTGTCTCTCTGGTAGGGCTACTGGGACCCCAGCCAGCACAGTGGGGCAGAAGTGATTGCAGGTGCAGCGCCTCTTTTGCATGGCACTTCTGGAGCAGTTTTTACAACCACAGCTTGTTTATGAGAGCTTATTCCTAATTCAATGGCTGTTCCTTTTAGCATGAATTACTGAGCTCTTTTTAATTGCTGACATTGGTGAGCCCCAGGGAAAGGGACCAATGACTGCATTTCCTTTAGCAGCCACTGCATCATCCCTCCTTAAATCTGCATGCAACGTTACATGATTGGCAACATTTCTGCATTGATCAATAGGTCTTTTTTTCTGAGTTAGTGACACTTTAAAATCAGGAGAGAAAGTAAACATAACTTAGTGCTGTGTAATTTAAAATTTTCAATAAGTAATGTTATTTTATTATAATATTTTCTTTTAAACATTTGGGGGTTTTTTTCCCTTTGTTAATATATTTTTATTTTATATTTTATAATCCGTACCTACTCTGTTTTATGGAAGTATTTTATCATGCTTTATACATTTTATATTACCATAGTGTTACCAGACAATAAAAAAAAAAAACTTAACTGTATTTGGCACCTACTGTTTTCAGACAGTTTATTTGGTCATGATATTTTTTTCACTTCTATTGTGGAGACATGTAGGACAGCTCAATGGTATGTGGACCCTGGTGTTCTGTTTAAGAGACACTACAGTAAATTTCAGTCGGGTTGTTGGGTCTTTGCTGCTTTTAATCTTGGATTTCTTAAAAAGCAGGTCAAGGAGGGAAGTTCCTCTGAACCTGTTATGATCAAATAGTTGCTGGCCTGATGTTTCTCTTTGGTGGAATCCAGGAGCAGTCTGGCAAGGAGAAGTACTTGGGGGTGCTGGGGATTGAAAAGGACAGATGGGAGCCGTCACTGTGCGCTCGCAGCCCAGAAGCCAGTGGCACTGTGGCTGTAGGCTCAGATCTGGTGGAAGCTGTTCAGCTGCTGTGCACAGGAAAGAGGACATGAGATCGGTAATGCCGGGGAGCAAGTTTTGCAACCATATGCCTTTGCAGAACTTGTGTGTGCCCTGATGATCACTCAAATCAAAAGCACATGGATGTTTTCTGAACCTGTAAACTCACATGTCACCCCTACTGCCTTGGCACTTTGTGTTTGGGCTGGTGTCGTGTATTGCTGTGACTCATCCAGTTAAGTTGCAGACACTGGCCCTTCTCACATGAAGGAAGAAGTAAAGGCCATCATAGTTCAGAGGGAAGGAGTTCCCCGTGACAACAGAACCAGTTGGCTATTTTGCATGGGAAGAACAGGTGGTGTGGCAATGGGGTTGACAGAGCAACTTGCTAACCTTTAGACTAACCAAAAAATACAATAAATTGCAATAATTAATAAGTAAGAACTGGAATTCCTTATGTGGCTGCTTAGCCCTTTAGTGCCAACCCACACAAACTTGGCTCAAGCAGAAAATAGGGACCAAAGGCCAAGGCAAAAGACTTTCTGTTCTCTAGGTTTTTCCAGGAGATGTATGGGAGTAGAAGAAAAGTCCCGAAGCAGGCATCTGAGAGCCGGGGGAGACCCCAGCACAGAACAAGACACCTGGACCCCAGGAGTGGCACAAAACCAGCCAGCTCCAATAAATAGTTGCAGGTGAACAGGGAGCTGAAAGGAAAATCCAAGCCCTGTCAGGGCCACCAACTGCTGGTACAAGGACAGGGGTGGGAAGGATGCCTGGTATCTGCAGAGGAGAACCATTCTGATGACACTTTGGACATCCACACAGCTCTGTCTGCGGCTGGAGGCATCAGCCCTGTTGGTGAGTTCTTCCTGAGACCTGCCAGAAAAGCCTCGGGGAACTGAAGATTGACCCAACTTTATGCTCAAAAAGTATTTTGCTCTTATTCAGAGCAATGCTCCTCTAGTGTGTCCTTGAAGCTTGTGACCAAGCTAGGAGGAGAAACTTGAGTGCTTTGGGATGGGTTTGGTTCTTATGTTCCCCCATAACTCTCAGCCAGATTAATTTTTTTTAGGCAAGTCAAAAATAAGCAGGGAAAAATAGGCACTTCTGTTCTTACCTGGATGCAAAACTCCTAACTTCTGCCATGTCAGAATAAGCTACATGAGTAAAATTGCACAATTATTTGTTACCATTTTCTAATTTATCCTCATATCTGCTCCTCACCCAATTTTCTGATCAGGGTCACAGGGAGAGATGAAAGGAGCCAGCGCTTGCTCAGCATGGGAGATTGGAACTTGCCTCTTCTGTGGGTCTGATCATTAAGTGCTTAAGATGAGGATGTTTGTGCAGGAGCCATGTTCCACATCCAGCCTGTGCTGACCATGTTACTGAGATTTTGCTGCCAACATATTGTTTAGGGTGATTTCTGGAAAATATGAAATGTAATTAACATGGTGACATTAAAAGAAATTGAGACAAACTTTCTGCCTGTATGCTTGGGAAGCAGAAACATATATTTGCAGCTGTGGGTTTAATACAAATCCTCCTGCCTGGTCCCATTTTGCTAAACTCCAGGGATTTGCGGCAGGACGTTTCTGTATTACAGTCAAACACAGTTGATGACACTAATTAATCCATACGAGCTGTCAACAGAAATAGACACTGCCTGAATGGCTGAGACAGTATCTGTATGCTGGGGAAATCTGTCCATCTGTCCATCGCCCCAGGGCTTTTGCTTTTGAGCAGGATGCTGCAGGTGATGGATGTGGATGAGCTGTGACCTTGTTTGCCGGTGAATCACAGGGCGGGATGAGCAAAGCCAGCAGAGCAGAATCTGATTCCAGGTCTGGATCAGTGAGTGAAACCCCCCTGTTGGTGATGAGGTGGGACACATGCTTTGGGCCACCTCCCATGTTTGGTTTCACCATCTTGTTGCAGCACTTGCAGCTGGTGATTAAGGCTGGGAGGAACCAGTGGCCCAACAGCCCGTGTGGTGTTTGGCACGTTCCCATTTGCCTATTAAAGCTGATGGAAAACACCAGTTAAGTTTTGCCTCCAGAAACCTCTTCCTATTTTGAACTGGTGCTTGTTTGACCTTGCAGAGATCCAAAATTTGGTAACACTGATTAACTCTCATTTGTCATTCTTCCCTCAGCTTCAAGCCTCTTTTAATGCCTTGTTTAAGACTTTCTTCCATTACGGCATTGCCTGTGTGTCTTGATGCCAATGGCACATGTGCCACGGGAGGACTGTGTGGCCGTGGGCTTCAGCAATGAGATGCAGAAACTGTTCATCAATATTGCACGTTCTTAATTAGCCAAGAGGAACACCTCTGCTCTCTTTTCCTTGTCACTCTTCCATGGCACTTGTGAAACAAGATACAGAAATGGCACCTAGGTTGGTGAGATGCCTATAATTAGTAGGCTTCATTAAGTTGTTAACAGGTAATAGTTGCATCCATCAGTAAAGGAGATTGTGGAAACCACCAGTTGCATGAACAAATATGATTAATAGAAATAGTAAAAGGTCACAGCTGTTTTTTCTTTATTCCACAGAATAATAGCTTAAAATTCAGCTGGCTTCCCTGCCTACCCCAGCACACTCATCTTCTGGCTGCTGCCATCTGCTTGGATCTTCTGCGTCAGAGCAGGTGGGTGGTTAGTGTCCATTTGCTGAGATGCTGTTTTCCAGACCAACCCGAGGAGAGGAACATTTCGACTTTTTCTGGTTTAGGTGCACGAAGCTTTATATTGCAACTCTGAGCTGGGACAGCCAGAAGATTCAACAGGGTGGTGGGATGGAGTATCAGGCAGCTCCGGATGTGGCTGTGGAAAAAAAATACCCTGAACAATAAGGAAGGGTTTCTGGTTCACTGGAAATTTTGATGTTTTACAACTCACTTTCATAATGGAAAATGCCAAAGAAAAGGAGAAGCATCTGGCCCTGTGTCGACCCTGAGAGCAACTGTTCCCCATAGTTTCGTTGCCATTTCCAGCTCCTTGATGAGCTGCTGGAGCCGTAGCATTCCCCACCCTGATCTGGACCCTTCAGATGCTGCTTCCACACGATGCTCTGACCCAGCCATGGCCTGGACATGTCACTCTGCACTACATCATCAAACCCAAGGTGGAATACATGTGAATAGCTATGTCCCATAACTCTCCAGGCTGTGAGGAGTGAAAGGAAGGGCAGCATGTGGAAAAAAGATCCTCTCCTTTGTTCTACCATGTGTAGATAAAATCTGCCATTTGCAGGATGCTTCAGATGATTTCCTTTCACTTATAGTCCACAAAACTATAGGAGACTATAATATACTGTTGCTCACCTTAGACTTTATATTTGCTAGGTGGAAGTGTATGGGGGAAAAAAAAATTTTAATTATTTTTTAAAATTTTTACATTTTTTTTGCAAATCTTACATCTTCCCCATCTGCTTCTGGCTTTCAACCACCTCAGGAAAATGGAAATCTTCCTTTTACATCCATAGAATCAGAGAACAACAGACTGGTTTGGGTGGGAAGGGACATTCCAAGCTCATCTATTCCAACCATCCTGCAGGGAGCTGGGACATCTGCAACTAGAGCAGGTTGCTTAGAGCCCCAGAAACAAAACAGACATTGTTTTGTTTCATAAACAGAAGTTAACAGGAAGGAAGGACTGAAAAAAAAAAAAGCCTTCCTATGAACTCCACAGCCCCTTCTGTGTGTGTGGCTGGACAGGTGAGGCCAAAGCTCTTCTTGCAGAAATATATAGTGGTGACTAAGATGGGAAAACATGTACAGAAAACTATCGACAGAAAAGCCATCAGCCTGAACCTTGCATGCATATCTGAAGAGAAATTTGATATTTTAAATTAGTCTTCCTTTCAAAACAGAACAAGCAATCAGAGTCTTGTAGCTGAACCCCTTCTGAACAGCTCACCTCGGTGAAGTTTTAACATTACGCTCCAGTGTAAAATTTCAACATTTACATTCTCTGGTGTGATGAAATACAACTTTTCTCTGTGTTATGTAATGTAATAAATGTCAGGTCAAAAAACTGAACGTCATTGAAATGTCTTTTTATAATTGTCCATGATGTTGTAAGATGCACTTAGCAAAAATCATTGAATGGTTTGGGTTGGAATGACATTTAAAGGTCATATAGTTCCGACCACGCCTGTCATGGGCAGGGACACCCCCTAGACCAGGTTGCTCAAAGCCCCATCCAACCCAGTCTTGAACCCATCCAGGGATGGAGCATCCACAGCTTCCCTGGGCAACCTGTGCCATTGTCTCACCAACCTCATAGTGAAGAATTTCTTCCTTACATGTTATATAAATCTCCCCTCTTCCAGTTTGAAGTCATTACCCTTGTAAAAAGTCCCTTCCAATCTTTCTGACAGTCCCCCTTGAGATACTGAAAGGCCACAAGAAGGTACCCCAGAAGCCTTCTCTTCTCCAGGATCACACAGCCTTTGCTAATGTTTTCCTAATTCCCTGTGTGGCAGGACACTGAGGAAAGCTCTTTCAAAAACACAAAACTTTGTCTTATGAATCTGCAGGTAATAACCAAGTGATGGTCTTTTGGCTTCCAAGTAAACGCAGATTGCCTAGGAAAAATAAAATTAATTAAAAAATCTGGCCTTCATCTCGCAGCAGAAGAAGGAAACAGTGCTCATGTCCCTCCCCAGCACCAGCTTTGGATCCTTTGATGTTTGATTCACCACCAGCTCTCTCTTCTCATTGCTGTAGGTTGATGGTTTGTAGTAAAGCAATGTAAGGACAGTCCTAGGGAACCATGAGCTGCTCCCCAGAAAGCCTGGGCAAGTTGAAGCTTCACTCAACTCTACAGAGGTGATAAAGCCCTTCCCCAAGATAGAACAAAGTGCTAAATGCTGTGGTGGATGATCTCAGTAAATGGGGATTTAATGATTGATGAGATTTCTCCTGGATGCACAAACACACTTTTTGCAGGACATGAACACTAAGTGCTTCTGAGCAATCTGGTTGTCCCTCAGCTGAGGAGGACATGACCTGCTGTAATGAAAGCTCTTCCCATGACTTGAAGATGGGCCACCACAGAATCTGTCCATTGCGCTGCTAAAAAGCTACTTAACCTTGGAATAGAAATTATTTCAGTGTAAAACCAAACAGGTTTCAGTCTTCCTTTATGGTCTTCTACATCTCAGTGGTATCACCATAAATATAATTACAAGTCTACTCATTTTTTTTTTCAGTAGAATTATGTGTATGGATATGAGACACTCAGCAACGAATCACTGAGCAGCTTTTCATGTTGTGGATTCTGTAGTTAATTTCAAGGAAAACACAGAGATGTCAGTGCCTCTGAGCTGTGCTCCTGAGCTTACCCCATTTTGCTCCACCTGTAGGTGCTGTTCAAGACAGTAGAGTTGGTTAAAGTATGGTTATTTGCTAAGGAACTTACACATCAGTCCACCCACTTCACCGTGGTCTGTGGCTGTAAGTATCCTTGCCAGCCTGCAACTCGTGTTATGAACAAGGATGACTGCCTGTAAAAATAAAAAGCAAATAAACCCCTGCTTCTAAAAGTAGGAAAATTCAGATTTCCCATGATTTTGGGGCAGTGACAAATCAAGGCAGAGCTGCTGCCCCTTTATCTCATCTAGCAGGATTTGCAACGAGTCGGTGTTAGCCACAGGAGAGTGGCCTTGGTCATGTTGCTGATAACTGCAGCGTGGGATCCTCACGTGTATCCTTCGCTGGGGCCATCAGCAGACATGTGTCTTGGGTTCCTGCCCTATCTGCATGGTGGCCACTGAAGGATGGTTGTGTTCTCTGGGGTTTCTGCTTGTGTTTCATACTAATAAGCAACTCCCCCCCCCCCCCCAACACACACCCACCCTGCCACTGTCATGTTACAAATGGGTTGAATATGAGTTCAGGGTGAATTTTAGCCATAGGCATAAAAAAAAAATAAAGACAACATAAGACATCAATGTATCAAATGACTCAACTGCTGTGATCAACCCCTGCTGAGGATTTGGTCTTAGGAATGGAAGGTAAATTCACGGGGATTTCCAAGGGTTTTCTTCACAGGCTTGCTAACATTTTGCCATGTGCCATAATGTTTTTCTTCTCTTTAGGTATTTTCAGCTGTAAAGACCTAACAGATATGGATCACTCTGGTCTGAGTAGGCAAGAAAGAAAATGAGACTCTGTAGTTGGACTTAATTTTGACACATAAGGATTTTATATATACATACATATAATTATAGCAGTTTTTCTTTAGAAGTGACAGATCTGACATAACAAAAACATGTTGGATTTAATATCAGATGGTGAAGGAACCCCCAGCATTTTGTGGGCTTTGGGTTGTGGTCTACTGCAGGTCACAACTTCAACTGCTGTCATTAACATACTGTACTGTCATACACAGAATCATAGGTTAACTGTTTGAAAAAAAACAACAGAGGTTTGATTCAGGTGTGGTGTCCTGGGTTTGATGGGACAGAATCCTGGGCCAGCCATGGTCTGCAGGCCATTAGCAATTTGGATTCAGCCAGAGCAGCTGATCCAAATTGGCCACAGGTGTGTCCCATCCCATAAACATCACACCCAGTATAAAGGGGAAAGTTTGGTGAGGGTGAGAGGCATTTGGGTTGGGTTCCTGCTCTTGCTCAGGATCCTCCTGCCTGTGTTCTTCTCCCTGGTCCTGAGGACTGCTTTCTGTCTATTGTGAGTGGGGTATGTTTGATGGACTGAGAGTAAGTTTTTATACTTTATATTGGTGTTGGTTCTGCTGTTTCATTAAATCCATTTTAATCTGTGGGTCTCTCTCCTGGTCCTGATTTCCTCTCTCTTCTGGGAGGGAACATGGGGTGATCAAGCAGCTGCTGAAGCTTAGCTTGGGATAAGGGCTAATGTAGGTGGGAATTTATTTATGTGCATTAATACTGAAATGGGATGTCAATTCCTTTTTTTACCAGTAGTAAAAATTCCTGCCCCGATTTTCTGAACTCTCCTTTCCCATCTTATTTTTCCTCTGTCCTGAACACATGAAGGCTCTATAGGTCAAATCTACCACCTAGTGATATCTGAGACTTTTGTTTTGTAAGCAGGAGGTGAAAAATCTCTGATTAAATATAGACTTTATTGGTATTTCCTAGCAAAGGGAGTTGCACAGATACAGTGATGGGAGAAGACTAAACTAAGCTGGTGAAGGGTTGAGGGCACAAGTCTTATGAGGAGTAGCTGAGGGAATTGGGCCTATTTTGCCTGAAAAAATGGAGACTGGGGGAATCCCCATCCCTGGCTGTGATTAAAAGTCATGTAGATATGGTGCTTAAGGACATTAATAGTGGATGTACTCAGTAGGGTTAACGGTTGGGCTTGATCTTGAGGGTTTTTTTCCAACATAGATGACTCTATGATTCTAAGTGCACAAGGAATGGAGGTTGACCAAACTAAAGAGTAAACTTAAGCATTTCTTCCCCACACATAGTCATAGGCATCTCCAACAGCTGGACATCCATCAAAAGAGTAATGCAAAACATCTTGCCCTTTTTTTCTGGTTGCTAGCTAGGAACACTTTCAAACTCCCTGACTCTTTAGCCAAACAGGGCTACAAAATAGCTTCCATATTTTTCCCAGGTGGCTACAGCATTGTTTTAAGTCTCTAACCCAGAACTAAACAAACTTTTTATTTCCTTCTTAGTTAATATTTACCTGTGCAAATAAGGCTATGATTATTTCACAGGTTGTCTTGTAATAGTTACCTGGTTTATTTTCTCTTCCTGGCAATAAGTTACAAAATCCTAAGGCTAAAAGACAACTAAAATACTCTATTAAACTGCCATTTGTATTCATCTGGACTCCTGCTGAAAGACAGTTGCACTGGAATCTGTATTTTTATCTCTAATTAATAGCTAAATTTATTTTGGAACTCAGCAAATAAATCCGTAACGAGAGGTGCTTCAGAATTTAAGGAAGCTCTGAGAATTGTATAAAAACTCCTAGAAATGTCTCTAAAGCTCATGAATTTTGTAAGGCTGTGAAATCTTAATTACTTTAGCAGTTCCTTAGTGTAGAATTAATATGTTTATTTGATATGGTGGAAAAAAAGACTCCAAGGGCACTTTTATTAATGCAAGTAGCTTAATTTTAAATTCTATTTCTGGAAAGCTTTAATCCCATGTGATCTTACTTGGTAAGAATTTGGACTGATTAGGCAGTTGAGGTTAAAGCTTGGTGCTGAAATCCCACATGATTAAGTTTCTGCAAACATTTAACCACAGTGATGAATGTGGAAGGAATAATGACATTCAACTCTTTCCTGAGTGACTTCTGCAGATCCTTGACGCAAAGCTGAGGCTAGTTCACTGCTGTGGACTACAGCTTTTGTTGCAGTGATAAAGTCAAGTGTAGCTCTACAATGGATGTGAATTTGCAAGTTAAGTCTGGTCCTGCCTGTTCTGCAGGCATTGGTTGCTTGAAGGAGCCTGTCTGGTTATGTGACTTGCTGGAGAAGACGGCTTCCCAGCTGAGAACAGGTCCTCTCGTCATGAAACCAACATGGTTGGCCGCTTGACCTTTGGCTGCACAGCTTCAGGGGAGCTGGAAATGACCCTGGATGGCAAAGTAGTCACTGTGCTCCTTTGGGTGGTGGTGTGCTGCTCATCATTGCTATTGAGGATGGAGCAAGAGATCCAGACCAATGGCAGGGCTGGCTATGCCTGGTATCTCATAAGCAGAGATGTTGCTTTAGTGCCAAGCTGAGACCCAAAGCCTTCCCTCTTTGGGTTGTGTGAGATGGCAGGTGCTAATGTGAATGCTGCTCATGCCATATATAAAACCCTACTTGGGTTAGTCCACCAGTGTGGACAAAATCTATAGAGTGGCCCAAGAAGTCCAACATTCTTTTGCTGTTTCTCCTTTAGAAGTACTGTTAGAGCCTGTGTTTGCAGCAGTGCTCATATTTTACTCCTTGTTATCTTAAGATGATTCAGCCATACTACTGTAGTTGCTTGAAGGTCTGCCTAGTCGACACTTCCAAAAGCATTCAACTGTCCTTGGTGCCTCATATAAATCAGAATGATAGAGAAGATAAGGCAGGTCCAGAAATACAGGGAGGGGGCAGAAAATACATAATTCCAGGCACTGTAAAGACTCTTCATTCTGGTGAGTGAAGTGTTTAAATTTAAATGACTCTTTTTGTGAGTACACTGAATAAATTTGTTTATCTGTTACACTGCTTGGTGCTCACAATAAATGCTGTAAATAAATACAGAGCATGCAGTGTGCTGGATAAGAGGTTAATTTTCCTGTGCTTGAAAAATTCTCATAGTGAAGATGGAAAGTGCTCTCCTAATGTAATTTATGCTTAGGAGAAAAATACAGAAGGCACAAAAAGTGGTAGAGTTTTTTCCAGGGATTGCTTGCAAGTAAGATCATCAAGCAAGCAGCAAAGGCAGCTGGAGGTGACTTGAGATGTAAGTCAATAAAAGTATGTTATAAGGAGTGGAAGAATATAATAGGCTTTTACCTTAATATATGCATGAAAGACTCTCTTTTTAAATGAAATAATTCAACTGTATTGTTAAACTCCATGGGGAGAGTAAATATTCTGCCATTTGCAGAATTTCCAGTTAAATTAGCACCTTGCTGGCAAACCAGATACTTAGATCTGTGTTGGTTTTTACCATCGTTGCATGAAGGTTGCCTGATGTGCTAATGGCTTTTGAATCTGTTGCCATCCTGATGTTGGGCAGAGAGCGTTGGGGTGGGGAAGGGAGAGAAAATAAATGACACATCATACTAGTAGAGAGAAAACCTCAGCTGCAGGATGAAAGTGGCCTGTATGCTTTCCAGGAATTATGTATAAAGGAAAAAAGGTTGTGTAGCTGTATTTGTCGTTATTGCTCTGTCTTGCTGTGATGCCATGAATATAGTTTAATTAAATTACTTGGAGCACTCCGGATGGAACATGGCTTTAAAGCAGGTGTATACAGTGTGAAGCCCACATCATGGAACCTCCAGAGTTCTCTTTCCCTCTTCAAGAAATGGAAAAGGGTCCACTGGGTTCTGCAGAGTGAGATCTCAGCGTTTTCTCAAACACGTTTACATCTTGGCAGACACCCTCTCCGTTCTTTGCTTTTTGGCAAGCAGCAACTATGAGGAAGATCTGTTATGAATCTAGACAAATACCATTTAATGTAGTTGTTAAAAGGTTGCTTCTGCTTCTTTCCCTTGATAAAATCATGGGGTGAATTTAAAGGATGTTTTCCTTGCTGCTAATTGGGGTTAAGCTTGGTATGTCCTTCATTTGTGTTCAGAAAAGCTTTAATACAAGCAACTAGAGAAAAATCAGCCCGTAATACTTAGAGCTGTTAGTGACTCAGTGCTCTGAAGAACTGGTTTATAAGACTTAAAATCCTGCAGATCCTTTGTTCATTTGTATAGAAATCAATTTTTTAAATGCTTATAAAGTATTAGTGAAAATTCTTGACAGTGAATTTCATAGACAAATTTTAACTAGACTATTTTTTCCTCTTTCAGTGTGTTGCTGAGGATCAGCTTGTGTTCATAACATGAAAGATGTAGTGATAGACATGTTTTGATTTCTTTAGCTTTATTAATTTCTACACTGCAAGGTTTATTATTCTATATCTGGGAGTGTACTGAAGCTGCAGCTCAGGACAGTTGCCTGCTCTTCCACCCCCTCTACCTAGGGAAACAAAGGCTGGTGGTGGTGGTGATTTTCCATGGCTGGCTGGAAGCAGAGACCACAATGTTATATTACATTTAGTGTTTTCCACCCTAAACCAAATTCGAAATGTTGAACTCTATTTTCTGACATTACCTTGAAAGGTCTTTTCTTTTGCTAATGTGTTTTGTGCATTTGCTTTTATCCTTGAATGCTCCTGTTGGATGTTTCTCTTTTAACTGGACTATATATAAATATACTTTATCCAACCCTATACATATTGTGATGCCATGGTATAGACTTGTGATCAAGGCATTAAGAGTATCCAGTAGTTCAAGACAGTATAGTCAAACTTTGAGACCCCTGTAGTTGATGCCTAAAATGTGAATATTGGGTGTTCACTTCTAACTTTACACCTGAGCAATTTCAGCTTAATGAAACTGAAAAGGGATAGAACAAGCCTAGAGGAATTTTACTGTGGAATTTCAGAATTATTGTGTTAGAATGTTTTTCTAAAGGGTGTATAAAGCAAACTGGAACTGCTGTTCCTATTTTTAACCAAAAAGTTGCCGGGTTGTAACATTTTTCACGTACCTGCCTGAGTAACCCTGATCGGTGCAGTATTCTGCTAGGCTGTTCTCCCCCTCCGCAAACCAGTCCCGTAGGCAACATCTGGTTTCTGGGCGCCACCTCTTGGTCGCTGGTGATGGATCATTCCTTCTACTGGGCTTGTGAAGCTTTTTTTTTCTCACAGGGTAGTAGGGGGGTGGAAAAGACCTCTGGAGATAATTAGTAGGGGGCCCACGATCGTATTCAGGTGGGTTTCGAGTATCTCTAGAGAAGGAGACACTACGATCTCTCTAGGCAGCCTGGGCCAGGCTCAGGTGACCTCTGAGTAAAGAAGCATTGTCTCCTGTTCAGATGGAACCTCTTGTGGTCCAGTTTGTGCAGTGACACAGTGACAGGACAAGAGGCACCACTGACAAAAGAGTCTAGCCCCATCCTCTTGCCCCCTGCCCTTTAGGTACTGCTGAGCATTGATCAGATCTCCCCTCTCTGTTTTCTCCAGACTGAACAGATTCAGGGCTCTCAGCCTCTCTTCAGCACAGAAGTGCTCCAGTCCCATCAGCATCTTTGTAGCCAGTGCTGGACTCTCTCCAGTAGTTCCTTTTCTCTTTTGAAGTGGGGAGACCATAACTGAACACAATACTCTATAGGTGGCCTCGCTAAAGCAGAGTAGAGTGAGCTGGCCATATTCTACTTCATGCACTTCAGGACACCATTTGCTTTCTTGGACATAAGGGTCCATTGCTGGTTCATGGTGAACTTGTCCTCCAGGACTCCCAGGTCCTTGTCTGCAGAGCTGCTTCCCAGTAGATCATCCCCTCACCTGTACTGGTGCAGGGGGTTATTCCTCCCCAGCTGCAGGACCCTACACTTGTTGAATTTCATGAGTTTCCCTCTGTTAGGCTCTCCTATCTGCCTATTGAGGTATCCTTGATACAGTATATTCATTTCACAATCAACTTTCAAGAATGTAATATTAAATGTAACGTGAAGGAGAACCTTACAGTATTCATGATTTGGTTAAGCAGAGCAATTTGACAATAGTGTTCTCTAATTTGGTCTTCAATTAAGTTGTCGTCTGTGAAGACTGGTAGCAAAACCTACAGATGTTAGAGCTGGATCATGGTTGTATGATTTCAATGCATTTTCTGTATCCTGCTCTTGAGCTTAATGTTGAGATCTGGGGTATGTGGTCAGGTCTCCTTTGTTTGGTATTGAATGTGGGGTTGATGGATGGGCTCTGCCATGGAGTTCTGCTTGTTGTTGGCTGCAGCTCATTTGAGATGTCCCTGTGGCATCAGCTGGAAAATTAGTAACATCATCCCAAGAAAAGAGAAAAAGCTGCTTCTCTGAAACCAGTTCCAAAACTGCCTCTTTAAAAACTGTGCTCCTCACATTTTTGAGCAGAGACAGAATTTAATCTTTTGGATCAGATCAAGTTTGTCTAGTTGGGTTTTTATTTATATTTTTGTAGGGGTTTTTAGTCTGTAAGACTAGCCTATATCAGGTCTTTCAAAGAAACCCCCTATATTCTATAGGGACAGTCTGATGTAAGAACATCAAAGGATGAGATACAGATCCATTTTACCTGCTCACAGAAGCACGGGTGCAGTCCTCCGTTGCCTTTTCATTCGCCCAAGCTCTCACGTAACTGATTGAAGTTTCAACAATTAAGGCAATGCATTTCAGTTCTCAGGAAAGCAGATTTTCCCAGCAGGGTATGTGGTGGAGGGTCCTGTGTGACAGTCTGTGAGCCCCTGGTGGCATGTGGAGAGAAGATGGAGTAGATGGTGATGACTTTCCCTTGGGATCCTGCTTTAACTTTTGGATTAAAATGTAATTTCTTAGTTCCTTAATGTTGAGTGTTTGAGTGACTCTTGAGGTGTCAGCTGGGGAGCTGTGAATGAAGGAGGTCTGCAGAACCATGGGTGGGATGGAAGGTGAACATTTTGGCTTAAAATGAATGTTTTTGCCCTCTGCCTCCAGTTCTAAGTCCTTGCAGTCTCTGGGCCCTCATGTCATCATCTTTTGAGCCCTCATCAAAGAGATTCCCCTCCCTGCTCTAAAACTAAATGTACTTCACTGACTAATTAAGAGACTTGTGCCTTCAGGCTGCTTTCTACCTTTAAAGGGCAGGAACTGCAGCACTATTAGCAGTGCTAATTAGATAAATAACAGTTTTGTAGCCTGCCTCAAGTCCTTGAAAGAGGAGTAGCAATGAAAAAAAATTAAGGACTGCTCCTGTTTACAACAAGGATTTGTGCTGCAAAGCTCTGGGAATGGCTTGCTGACTTACGGGCTGCCTCTGTTTGCAAGTTTTATGATGCCATCCAGGATTAACTGATTTTGCCATTAAAGGGAGATAAAATGATAAAATGAAAAAGCAGTCTGTAAATCCCAGCAACAAGGGGTGCCAGCATCTGTGTTTTGTAATGGATGGTGCTTTGACATTTTTATGTTCCTCTTTATTTGCAGTTTGGCTCTAGCTGGGGGAGACAACATTATTTGCCAGGAGGTAGAGAGAACAGTGTGACTCATAATAGGGGCTTATAGGGCTGTGGGATGGGTTGGAAAAGCTTGAGGATATTTCTTCGTATTAGTCTATCTCAATTGGGTATCAAGGAATTATTAAAAGAAGTAATAGTAAGTTTTAAAGGAATGGAGCAAGGACTACCAGCATTTAAAGAGCAGGCTGGAGAGTCAGAGTAGTGAAGGCAAAGCAAAATGTAATTGCATTAAGCTGCCCTGGTGAAAATCAAGTGTAGAAGTTACACACACCCACTCCCCACGTAGATGTTGTTCTTCTCACAGGTATGACTTGAGCATATACCACCTCTGAGAACATCCCTGGACTGGATGTTGCAGCCAGAAGTGGAATTGCTTTCAGCCCTAAGAAACCTACAGCTGTCCTTCATTGCAGGGTCCCTACACCCTGCGGTCAGAATGGTCAGGCACCACTCCATGCCTTCTCTGAAAGTGAGCAGTGACCTGCAGGGCTTTGTCTGCTGACAGGCTCAGAGGAGCGGTGTTTCTCATGATGGTGGGTTCAGGTGCAGCAGACCACCTCTGAAGATGAGTTCATAAGCTGATACAGTCTTCCTGGCACAGCTGGTGGAGACTGCATTTGGGTTTTGTGGGCTCCCCACCTTCAGAAGACACCAGAACTCTGCTCAGTTATGCCCACAGCCAGTTCATTAAAAACTGGAAATATGTGCATCTTTGACTGGTCAATCCCTTGCACTCTTTACAGCTTGAATTAACTAGGATGGCAATACGAGAGTGGCAGGAGCAAAACACTGGGGGGTAAACTGCTAGGGCTTTATTTTATAAATTATTTTTTCAATACAAAAATGGGGTGATCTGTCCCTTCCCCACCACCTCCATAAGCAAATAATGAGTTTATTTCAAGTATGTAATGATGATGGTCATCTCTACAAAAAGTTCTGTTTTCTGCTGCCCCAGTTGTAAGTCAAGGGACCAGTTTTGTTCCATAAAAGTACAAGTGTTGTGAATGGTATATGTTTGGAGTTGGATTTTGAGGTATGAATTGCAGACTAGTTTTCACCAACAGAAGGGAGCTTGCAGGGATAACTACTTACCTCAAGTAATGCAGTTTCTTTACTCTTCTATCCTGAGCCAGGTACCAACAACAGCTGAGAGCTCGTATAGCTGTAAAATGTGATAAACCAGCCTGTTCAGCCACGTAATCCCATAGACCACCTCTTAGGATGGTCTTAGACATGTGGCACTGCCCACTTTCCATATGGTATCTCAGGGACCTCTCTTTGGCTGGCTGGTACCTGCAAAAGCTGGGAGGCTCAGAGGTGTCTGTTTATACACTTGGATGCTTAGAAGGATTCTAACTCTGCAGTATCTTGTTTCTGAGTATTTGATTTTATCCTCTTCTAGTTCCTGTGTGGTAAACAATAAGATTGGAATTATTCTATCAAATCCTCCTTGGTGTTTTTTTCTTACTTAGAAAATTGCCAGGTTTTCCTGGGGGAGGGGGTGGAGAAAAAGACAAGGGAAAGAGAAGAAAACCAGGTAGAAACTGAGTTTTCTGAAATTAAAACCGTGGTTTCTATTTTTCTCTCCTCTTTGGCAGGAGCCTGGAAACAGGCTGAAATTAAACAATTATAATTAATCTATCTGGAGATTAAAAATCTGCATCAATGCAAAAAGAAATAGAAATTTCATGTAAATTTAGCAAATTTCATATATGTTGAGCAAGTGATAGTCAAGGCACAGGCGGAGGAAATAAGCTAATAAAAGATTTCAGAAGTCTGAGTGTATATTCTGGGGTGAATACAGACAAATTTTGTACTACTTCTTTATTCCCATAAGGGATAAAAGTCAGGGAAAACTGAAAGCAGCTCAAAGGACATCTCAACTGATTAGTGCTTTGATCTGACCTTGCAAAGCTGAATTTTTGAAGGAAGTGGCCCAAGAAGTTGATAAATATGTATTTGTATGTGCAAAATTCTCTGAAAGTGTGAGGAATTGCTCACTCTAATTGTAACCTCTGTTTTGACCATGTGTCATTATTTTGTTGAAAACAATAAATGAGAATAGGTAATTAACATCAAAAGAGGCAATCTGTAGTCCAAGTAAACTGTAGCTAGTAAACTGAACTAGTCTTTTTTTTTATTGTCAATTTCAGCTTGTAAGGTTTTGTTCAAAATTACATTTCTATTTCTTTGAGGGGAAGGAGTCAGATCAAGATGGGAATGGTGTTAAGGAGTCACTTTAGTTTCTGCTTGATAGATCCTGAGTACTGGGATGTAGATGCTCAGATAAATGTGCAAATGAGAATTTATGTTAAATTGGTCTTAAAGTAGAAGGGAATTTAGCCTCTTCTAGATACAATATCTATCTTGAAAGATAGAGAAGTAAAATGTTGTCCCTCAGGGCTGCAAAGCATTTCAGCTGAAGGACTGTCTGACTTAATATTTAGGGTTCTAAAAGGGAGTGTTTGGGAGTTTTGCTTTCAAGGCTGTATTATTACTCAGGCTCCAGTTCCTGTGAAATACCCAAGGCTGCCTCCAAGGTGATATAAAGCTTTACTGTTTTCCCAGTGGATGGGGTGGTGAAGCCCTCTGCAGGAATATATTTACTTGCAATTTGCTTGGCTACTGTAGTATGCAATTTTGCTTTTTGGTGGAAACTATAACAGACTGCAAACTCTCACCACTGTCTGTTGGTCCAGGTGTTCTTTAACTTTAGCACTGCTGTTGACCTCTTGGTAGTTTGGTCCTCAGGGTGTCAGCTCATAATGTCCCCAGGCTCAGCATGTTCATTCAATGGGTGGCCAGGCACCCCTGCTTGAGCAGGTATATTATTATGCTGAGGTGAGAGCTGGTTGTTCTCGTGGGGCCCTGCTGGCTAGTGGAGCTTATTTCTATTTCTGAATGCCACTTCCAGTTCATTCCCATCAGTCGTGTATTTGTGGCAAACTTAATGAGGTTTTTCTTACCTTTGGGAAATGTAAAAAGAATAGTAATTTATTTAGAGAGAGCTTAATATGTTTTTAGTGATGACAGGAAGACAGTAGAGAAAAGGGGAAGACACCTAAAGTGTTATGAGCTGGTGGGGAAAATCGGACTGTGGTGGTGTCATGGTTTAGGGTGTGACCTCAACAATAAGAAACTACCAAGGTCCAACAAAACCCATCATTCATCTGATTTTTTTCCAGGAGTTAAATCAAAATTCTTGATGAGAGTTGGGTTGTTCATCCTGAAGAAGACTTCAGGAAAATATTATTGCAGCCTATAGGTACTTAAAAAGTCCCTCCACATCTTTCCTTTATCTGAGTGTGTAGGGAAAGGACCAGGGGTGTTGGCTTTAAACTGAAAGAAGGTGGATTTAAATCAGATGTAAGGAAGAAATTCTTCACTGTGAGAGTGGCGAAACACTGGAACAGGTTATCCAGAGAAGTTGTGGGTGCCCCATTCCTGGAAGTGTTTAAGGTTTGGTTGGATGGGCCTTTGAGCAACATGGTCTACTGGGAGGTGTCCCTGTCTATGGCAGCAGGGTTGAAAATAGATGATCTTCAAGGTCCCTTCTGACCCACACCATTCTATGATTATATGTATTCAAGAGTTAGCATAGGTTAGCCATAGGTGGGATGCAGTTTTCAGAAAAAGCTGCTACAAGCTGTTAATCATATTAAAGCATATGGAGCAGATACCAGTTCTTCTGGATGCTGCCATTATCATAGCTGGAAATTTTGCAGAAGCTAGAGCAAAACCTAAAGGGAGGGATAACCAACATTTAGGAAGAAGAAAAAATGAACCCAAATCTGAAGGTTCTGCATGATTTGTCCAAGAGAGGGTGCACTGAGTTATTTACATTTAAGTTTAGATCTTAAAACAAAAAAAATAAATGTTGTCTAAGTGTTAATTACAGTTGGTTGGAAGGTTTGGAGAGTGACCTGGAGTGAGTAGAAAGGATGCCTTATATTGCCAAATAAGACCTGTTGGTAGTAGAGTAATTTAGAGGTGGTTGGTTTCATGTGTAAATAAGAGAAATGTAGTATTTTCTCTAGAGCTTCTATCTTTCCTTCTAGTTTCTTCTCTGAGAGGTACCAGCAGGAAGGAAGCTTCCTGCTATGAGGTCTCCAAGTAATGTGGGAATCCACTGTGTTGTAAAGAAGCCTTGATCGTATCCCATCGTAGGTATTTCTGTATTTTTAGGAAATGGCTACCAAAGCAGTTTGTCCGCACATCTCTAAGTCTTCATGTACATTTTAATGAGTGAACCATTCAGTGATCCTAAAATAAGAATGAATGTGCAGATAGCTTGTGTGGTTAACCTATTAGCACACAAAAATTAGAAGATTATAGCAGAGGGCCCCAAAAATGCAAGCATGAAATGCCTTGAGGGTGTTGGGCACAGCATAGTAACTACTTATAAACAAGTACCATGCATAGTCATCACTGGTCCTTAAAGTATATAACCATGGACACTGGACAAAGCTGATCTTAGGTACAACAAAGCAAACAAGGTACAAGTATCTAACATACAGTAATGCTACCATATATAGTAAAACTTGACATAACATGGAATTTATGCACCAACAAGGAGAGAGGAAGTAAGCAAACTATTAGGGAAGTCATAAAGTAATGTGTGCTTACTCAAGAATGCAGAGGAAGAAATCTCATTTTCAGTACTCTAATCCTCCTGGTAAAGAGTGTGGGATGTTGGGGAGGCTGGTGGAGTCCCCATCCCTGGAAGGATTTAAAAGCAGTGGAGATGTGGTGCTAGGGACATGGTATAGTGGTGACCTGGCAGTGCTGGGTTAGCGGTTGGACTTGATGATCTTAAAGGTCGCTTCCAACCAAAATGATTCTATGCTGCAGATCTTGTGCCATTGAGTGAAAAGTGTGTGTAGTTGTGAGAGTTTTGCATGTATAGATTTTAATTATCACTGCAAAAGAGCTGTTATAATGGGGTGTTTTGGACTATAAATATTTGTATCACTATAGTTGGACTAATATTCTTGGATTAGACTGTCAAGAATTTAGACTATCAAAAAATTATTTGCCCTGCATATCTAGTGTTTTGCTTTGGCTCACATGGGTAGAGTAGGGTGTTGATAAGGTCAATGGCCTTGAAGGCTGTTATAAGATCTGGATGCAACAATACATGCAATGGATAAAGTGCCTTTTTGTGATGTTCCAGAACAAACAGAAAAAGCAGTACAAGTGCTTTGCTGAAAGTATATATTTCACTACTAATATAATAGTTAAAATAAGTTATTCTTGAAAATGTTAATATTTGTGACCCGATCCTCTAAAATTGGACAGTGATAAGTCTAGCCAGGATGAAACACCTCAAAGAACCTAGTAAAGATTTGTCACTTAGGCCAGGTAGCAGGGAGCTACTTGACTGGAAAGGGCAAAATCAGAAGATTAAAAAAAAAAACCCCAAAAACCAAACCTTTAGTAAAGTTTGGGTAGTCAGCTGTAAAGGGTGGTTGTCTCCTGAGCACATATTAAGTTTGCTGAAGGGCTTAGAGGGACCCGATCCAAACTGCCTTCACATCTTGTTTGATCCTATCCACTAAAGCTTTTAAATGGACATGAGTATTCACGATAATGTTGAGAACCTTTCAGCAACTGAGGAAAACTGGAGCATAGATAGTGGAAAATCTTTTAGCTGGACTGAATTAAATCCTTTTAAGTGGATGGAATTTCACCCTAGCTGATTGCTATTGCACCACTTTCACCAAAGAAAAGGCAAGTCCATCTGTAGAAATTTCCCTTAGAAGTATAACCACAGTAAAGCAAAAGGGCTGGAGACAACTGGGAAGAAGCTGTGATAACAGCTTAAGGCTTAGGTAGGCTTTCAGTAAAGGAAGAGAGATTGATTGACATCTGCCTGAGATAAGGGTCCTGGGAGGGTTTTTGCTGGTGAAGCCCTTATGAATTTGAAACATCTGGATGCACCTTCTCAAAAGGGAGCCATGGGGTAAAAAGTGAGCTCCTACTTCTAGTAAATACTTAAGAAAATAGAGGAGGAGAAAGTGGCCTACCAAGCTTGTATTCAATGTCTTCTAGCACAGTGACATTCAAAAAATGTTGCATCTCTAGCCAAATCAATTTGTTTTCAAGCAATAGGAAATTGTGCTTCCTATTCAGAAAGATATAGGTTGTATTGTACGTCTGAGCTCATTGTTGAGTTTTAGTGAAAACTGACTCTGATATAAAAGCTACTTCTGAAGTAAAAAAATCAAAATTTCTTTTCAATAAAAGAAAAAACTTTCAGATTACTTTTAAAAAATTAATAATAAAAAAAATTTTAAACATCCAGACCGAAGGGTTTTACACTTGACATTTCTAAAAATGTTACAAAATTCCCAATATCAACATCTTAATTTAGTTTCCTGTTTCAAATTATAATTTTCAGGTATTTTGTTGAGGTGATAGTTTTCCACCTTGTCTCATCAGAGATGAGAATTCAACAGGTAGAAGAGAGAGGTGAACAGTGCCTCTCCTATTTCTAACTGTTGACTTCAAGAGAAAGAAGACTTGTCATTCACCTTGCTTCCGTTCCCTGAGTTTCCAAGGTTTCAGACTGTGCTGTAAGACAGCAAATTATAAAGTTGGCTTCTTAGGAAGGCAGTGAGTTTGCTGTTCAGCTGCTGCTCCCTTGAGCACAATATATTCCTGAAGATGCACAAAGTGTTGTGTTCAATAGAACCCTTCATGCTGTGCTATGTTCCTTTCCTGATGTGGGCATAGCCTTTGGAACCCAAACTGGCCATTACTCCACCAAGCTGTATTCAGAGTAAGGCAGAAAATTGCATTTCTACTTCCAGGCCTTTTTGTGAAGTCCTGTGTCATTTATGGCTATTTCCCCCTCTCTCATCTGTGCACTTATTGACTTTCTCTGTGGATTTTGAGGAGGAAAGTCTTTGTCCAGCACCACACAACCACAGCAGCTCAGTGAAATGCTAGGTCATTGTGCTTGTATAGCTGGGTGTTGTCTGTTACAATAATCTTATTTCATCACAAATGATAGAGCCATAAAGCATGTGAAAGTATAGCACAGGCTTTAGAGAAGTGTTAAGATACAAATCTTGTGCTGATCTTCCTCTACGCTTCTGCAGGACAGGCAATAACATACTGGGACTCCATCAAATCACGGAGCCACTCAAATGAGTACTTTGGAAAAGCTGTGTCTGTACAGAAAGATTTTAACATCTCCTCCAATCTCTCCATTCCTGCACTGCACCATTCTTTCCTGCTGTGGGGTTTGGGGTTATTTTTGGCAAGTGGGTAGTTAACGTACCTCTAGTGTCAGCAGAAATGGCAAAGTATGTCATTTAAACCTGGCAAAGTGGCAGTGGGGCTCGATTAGGGCTGTTTAGCTGTATGCATATATTAAAAACAAACAAAAAGGTGAGTGGGATAAGTGATATACCTGTAGATAAGGACTTGGGGGTGAAAAGCTGGACAGGAGCCAGCACAGTGTGCTCACAGCCCAGAAGCCAAGGGCACTCTGGGCTGCATCCTCAGAAGTGGGGGCAGCAGGTTGAGGGATGGGATTCTGCCCTTCTGCTCTGCTCCAGGGAGACCTACCTGCAGTGCTGGGTCCAGCTCTAGAGTCATCAGAATAGGAGAGAGGGGGACCTGTTGGAGCAGGGCCAGAGGAGGCCACAGCAGTGATGTGATGATCACAGCAGGGCTGGAACCCCTCTGCTGTGAGGCCAGGCTGAGAGAATTGGGATTGTTC